>VXAB01003480.1:0-19460 GCA_013399175.1 Odontophorus gujanensis
CAAGAAGAAATTCTACAAGTATAACTGTGATACTGTGATAAAAAGAAAGTCAAGGAAGGCGTAGGCCCTCTTTGGAAGGAAACTGGAGACATGGTCACAAGGGATACTGAGAAAGCTGAGGTGCTCAGAGACTTCCTTTTGTCAAGTCTTCACCGGCAGTGGCTCTTGCCACACTGCCCAAGTTGCAGAAAACAGTGGTAAGAACTTGGAAAAGGTAGATCTGCCTGGTGGAAGTGAAGTTTAGGTTCGAGACTGTCAACGGTTTACGGGCAGGTTCGGCCCTGTTCCGTGATGATTGGTGTGAGGGACCCATGGACCCACGCCCCAGGNATGGAAGTCTAGTGAAGTCCCCACTGACTGGAAAAGGGGAAACATTATCCTCATTTTCACAGAGGGAAAAAAAGAAGTCCCAGGAAACTATTGGCCAGTCAGCCTCACCTCTGTCCCTGGCAAGATCATGCAACAGATCCTCCCGAACACTCTACGATGGCACATGGAAAATAAAGATGAGGTGTCTGGTGGTAACCAGCATGGCTTCCAAGGCAAGTCGTGCTCAAAGAACTTGGTGGCCTTTGATGACAGCGTTACAGCATCAATGGTTAAAAGAAGAGCAACTGATATCATCTACCTGGACTTAAAAGCATTCTGGTTGCCAAACTGGAGGAAAATGGATCTGATGGATGGAAAACTTGCTGGATAAGGAATTGGTTGGATGACTGCACTCCAAGAACTGTGATTAATGACTCAGTGTTCAAGAGGAGACCTGGAATGAATGGTGTTCCTCAGAGGTTGATGCCAGGACTGGGGTTGTTTAACATCTTTGTAGGTGGCATGGATGGTGGGATTGAGTGCACCCTCAACCAGTTTATTACGCATTCACATACTCATTAAACATTCCCTTTTTTTGCTTTGATAATGGAGGAAGAAAGGGCTCATTGTGGTTTATTTCTTTGTTTATTTGCTTTTGTTTTAAAACTAATGCCCAAGGTTGAGCAAAGTCATAATTCGTAACTTCCATAAAAATTAGTTCTGTTTTCTTGTTTGGATCAGAATTTATTTTTGGTGGCAGAATATTCAATATGACAATACCACCAACACAATTCTGGAAGCAGAAAAAAAACTCTACTTTTTCTGTCTATTTGTTTTACATGGAAACATATAGGATAGGCCTTCGCTTCTTTCAACCGGATGTATCATATTCTTACTGTAGTTAAACCATTTAATATATTTTTTTCAGTTTAAAGAATGAGAAAGTTCATTATCAGTTTTGCTGATGACATTTTCATAGGGAAAAAAATAAAGGAAAGCTCTTTGATCCTCCTAGTGTTAGTGACTCTGATAGGAATTTGTTTTTGCATTTTAATAATTAGATATGAGTTAGGATTCTGTGGTATTTATATAAATAAATTTTGTTAAATGCTTGTTTATTTCAGTTTTGGCCTAACTCTTGTAACTGTTGATATGTATTTGGAACATTAGATTTTTCTGTATGTTTGTGTGCATAAATGTGTTGGGAAAGGGAATAAAAGCTAGCCATCTAAATGGTCATTGTAGAATGATTTTTGTTGTTGTTTCAGTTGCTGGCATTAAGCTGGGATTTCTGTCTCTGTATCCATGTATTTCATTATTTACTTTATTTACTGATTTAAGTTTAAAATGTGCAAGTTGAATGTCATAATAAGACTTCTGGGGTTTCATGGTTTTTCAGGATGTATTTATATTTCCTGAATTATTCCTGCTATTTCATTTAACGTTGTTATAAAAAATGTGACAATACACTGAGTTATTAAAACAGTGTATGGACTTTTGTGTACATAATGTACGTATTTAAATGACCCCATGAGCCTCCCAAAGCAAACTTTTAACATTCCAGATTTTTACTACTACTACATCTACTACTGGCATATATCCACCCACCCACAGTTTTGTTGAAAAAAATGAAATTTATTCCAATTTTCTCAAGAAAAAAGACTTGCAGAATACAATGGTAGTCACCTTGCTAGTAAAATTACTAAAACAAAGAGTTTGCTTAAATGGAGTAGTTTGGTGTTTTGTTTTTTTTTTCCCCCCACATTTCCGTGTTATTTAGTTTTTGGTTTTGGTTCTGTGAATTGTGTGCACAAATACATATCTTCTTAAATTCTTATCTTGTGTTCCTTTTCTTTTCCTTTGCAGATGGGGTTTATACAGATTAATGAGGACTTCATATTTATTGAGCCACTCAATCACACTTTGGCTGTGACAGGTCATGCACACAGGGTGTACAGACGAAAAAGGTCCATAGAGGAGAAAATTACTGAAAAACCAACTTCTCAGAATCAGTACTGTGGTGTTGTTACAGGTAATATACAAATCTTACTGAACAGACTTAATGTAGTAGACATGTATTGAAGATCTGTAGACAGTAGTTAAAAACCAACAAAAGCGTACTTGATTGTTCTTGTAGTAGTAATTCACTGTTTATTTCAAGGTTGCATACTGAGGTTTCACCTGTCAGAAAGCAGAATTGTCTGTTGCAGAATAGAGAAGTACAATGACCTATTATATTTGAAAGTAGAAAATTTGAGGCCATTTTTTACTTCAGTCTCACATCTACGCCCTACCTGTTGGGCCAATCTATTGTCTTAGTAGTTGCTGGTTTACTTACTATGTGCAGTGCTTGTACTTAATATTTAGCTTTTGAATATGAGCACAGATCATCACAGTTTCATTTGTTAATGTCTTGAATGTCCATGTGAGTCAGATACTGAATTTAAATGACCTTTGTAACAGCATTCATCTTTTATTATTGTCACTTAAAGTAGATATGAAATTCTCTGTCCTTAATGGGTGGTAGAAACAGTTTTTCAAGGAGAAGGGCATCAAACAAAGTTTGGCCCATAATGATCACTTCGTAATGTTCAGTGTAGTGGAGAAAAGGGCTTTTGTGGGAAATTATACTCTGTTGCTCCTGCTTAACTGACAGCTTCTTTTTTCAGAGGAGAGAAGACATGAGCTGAGGATATTTTTAATGATGTTACCATTTTTCTTATAATTAGCTTCCATCCAAAGTTTGAAATGAAAGATGAATTAGCAAAGGAAGGTTCTTTTTGTTGTTAGTACAAGTGTCATGGTTTATGATTTTTGGTACTGGTATTCCACNACTAAGTAAATGCCATATAACTTCCTGTGGCTCTGTATCTCTCTTATAGACGTTGTGTTGCATTGCCACTGCATATCTAAAAGCAAATTTTCCTCTGTCAGCAGATGTTCAAATAATATAGAGATGGCCATTCTTATGAAATTCTTGTGATTATCATTAATGATAATGGGGTAATTAAAGCACACGTGTGCATGATGTTGTTGCTTGTATAAAGCCAACAGGAGAGGCATCTGCTGTATAGCAATCCATGGTATGTATGAAGATGAATAAAGATGCAGACTCATACGCAAGGAAATTATTTTTCTGTCATGTTCATTAGTAGTCAGCCTTTCACTTTCTCTTGTTCTCTAAAATGGAAAAGTCAGTTTATTCTGTTCCAGTAATCTTATGCCCAAGGGTCTGATTTAGTGCAAATAATCTGTCAACAGAGATTCAAAAAATTGTTTGAAATAGATTTTATTATCTCTACTACCAGTCTGGAAGTTGAAAATAGCTTAAACTGTGCATAACTGATGAGCATCTGCTGTCATGACCTTATTTCCAGGAGGCTTTAAATGTCTGCAGTTTCTAACTAGTTCTGTTATACTAGCAAGACTTTGATGTTCCAGGTTGTGGTATGTAGTGGAGCTGCAGTAAGCTATACTGATAAAAATAGTGCCTATGCTAGGAGCAGTTTGCTGGTGTGACATTGCTTGGCATTGCTAACATCACCAGAAAATTCATGGTATGGGTACAGCCTTAAAGTGGATTCCAGAAAGGAGAGAAAAAAAAAACAAGTACAACAAAATAATCTTTTAAAGCAATATTTGAGAATTTTAAACCAAATCTTCAAGTAAGTAGGTTAATGATATAAAAGCAGATTCAAGCGCCCTGACGCTGTGATGCTCAGGTTTTACACAGATACCTTGGAGATAATTGTATCTGTCTGGCACAATGTAGCTATTGTTTTCCGTATGGTTACTTCTCAGCAATATCTTAGAACAAGATCTCTTGCTTCTGTAGTTGTGGTGTGCCATAGACTGGTATTTTTTTGCTGCTGGTTTTAGGCCAGATTGATCTCAAAGACTGGCTACATATCAAGCTAATATATATTGGCAATGATGAATTGTGATTGTTAGAAGGAATGAATGTCTTTGCTGGAGGTGCTGAAGGATCGCTATTGGATATAATGGCTTTTCATGCAGAAGTAGGGGAGGCAATCAATGAAGGTATTGTTTGTTGTCTGTAACTGTTGTGGTCTGGACTGAAAGATACTGCACCGCCACAGTTGTCTGTGGAGAGCAGAGAAATTGGTTTTGTGAATGGGCTGTATTTTTCTTGCTAATTGGTGGAGGGAGAGAATAGGACTGATGAAAACATTTGCTTTCTGAATTTGTGGGAATGTGTGTATCTTTTCATTGAACATGTGTATGATTTACTTACTTATGTGAGTAGTTACACACACACAGGTGTCAAACTCTGCACCTTTCTGTAGCACATGGTTCACGATAATTTCCAATCAAACCAGTTCACAGATCTGTTGTACAGGATGCATGAGAAAACCAGTTGCTATTAGCGCAAAGGTCTGCATTGAGAAACTAAGCTCTTTTCTTTCTGCCTAATATGAAGCTTTGTTCCAGCCTGAAGTTGCTTGTGCATTGTAGCTGAGTCATGGCAGAAGTACTCTAGGGATTAAAAATAACCTCAAATAGTTATGTTTTGCACAAACTGAAGAGTGAGTGCTTGTACAAGATACAGTAGATGAGAATTTTGAATCCTGTGTCTGAGAGACTGGAAGTCTCTTCATTTACTTCTCTGTTCTGACAGTAAGCAATACACAGTTATTCTGAGTTCCAGTCAGACTGTGTTCTTAAAGTCATGCTATTTTTTGTAGGAAAAATCCAACAAGTTTTGCTGGATCAAAAACAGAAGTTTGAGCTTATGGTATGAAGAATGGGCTGTCAGCCGTGAGAGCTGTGTTCTTGTTCTAAATGCAGTTTTCATCTGATAATCATGAAATGCATTAATTATCTTAGTTGTAGGTCTAGTTTTTTGAGATAGTGCTAAAGGATACGAGTGCTGCTTGAATCGTGGCTTTCCATTACATTATTCTGAATACTGCAATTTCTGTATGGCTAATACATCCATTTTCTTTTCTCTTAGAAAAGAAATCAGGGGTGTTGATGGTGGTGGGCTCTCTTACCTGTGCCAGACTTGAGTGTACTCAGGAAAACTCTTGAGCCTGTGGGACGGCAAGTGTCTCAGGGTCCTGTAGTCATAACATCTTCATAATACCAGCTCAGATACTGTAGACAATCTGTTGCTTCAGTGGCTGAATTTTCATGTTTATTTTTTACTTATTTACCTACTGAGAGGGGAGGTTATAATTTTGTTGCTATGTTTTATCTATAGGCTATTGAATGTCAAATGTTTCTAGACTTCCTGGCTGGGGTACTGGAGTACTACTAGATTTCATTTCATTTTGTGAGTTTAAATAATAAATTGATATAAAATCTTAATTTTTTTATTTTTATTTTAAATAATTGCACCAGAAGTCAAAGTCTAACTGAACAGTATGTTCTGGTAACATTTATTTTTTAATTTTTTCCAGTGTAATTTAGTTTATAAACTGAATTTATGTATCTTTACATCCAAGAAGCTGTGTATTTTTTTTTTCAGTTAATCTAACTTTTATCTTGTTTACTACATGCAATATCAATGTAGGTTAATGTAGATATTTTTTGTTGTTGTTTTTTACAGGAGTTATCTCTTATGCAGTATACTTTCATTAATGAGCAATTCTTAGTGATTTTTGACTGCTTATGTATATACTAATAATCAAGTTTTTTTGCCTAAAACCTGTTTGGTCTGTTAGATGGAAGTAATCAGAGTATTGTTTGGATGCCTTTGCTACCAAAATTAGCAATTCTATTTATTTAAGAGTCTGGAGGAAGAGCTAAAATTTTTGGATAAATGAGATCTCACATAGTGGGGAGTTCTGCCAGCAATTTGAGAAAGGTTGACTGGGCAAGAACAGATTGTCTTTTGGTTTGTTAAACCAACTGATATCTGAGGAAATGAGGGACACTGCCCCTTGCAGGCAGCTTGTCTGTGGAGCTGAGCACTCTTCTCATTCACAACAACCTGAAGAATAGAGGATACAGCAGTTTCTGGGACTGCAGTGGTCCTAGTGTTTAGAAAAATACTGTTTTAAACAGTGGGCTGCTTGCTGTTGGGTTCTGAACAGAAGTTGTATCTCTAGGTAAAATATTAGAGAAGTATATTAGCAGACTGCTCAGAACTTCCACGCTGATACTAAATTAAAACTATTCAACCAATGGCTGCTGTTAGTTAGAAAGAAGTGAATGATGAATAAATGTTGTTGTTGGAAGCTATACTGGAATAAATCACTGCTCCTGGGAGGAAGATGGTATTGACCAGATGGTTCATGACAAATCTTTCCTAACCCAAATGAATTTACTGTTTAAATTCAGAGCCTTAGCCTACTCATGCAGCCTTAAATGCTTGTGTAGTAAGTCATAGCTGTATAGCTTGCAGGGTGTGTTTTCTTGGCGCAAATACTGATACTTGATGCTATGGTTTCATTAAAAACAATTCTCAAAAGCGTGAAAAAAAACAAGTATGATGTTTTGTTTTGTACACTAGGCTCTACATCCAGCTGGCAAACACAAGTATAGCAGGTGGCTAGCTATCCATGTAAGGCTAAGCAAGCTGCTTGAAGGATCAAAAGGTGGGAGGTTAAAATTTTATTTTAGATTGTTTATGGTTTTATCTATTATTTGTATTGAAAACAAAACCAAAATATTTTACTTCTGGAGATTATATGTTTTGTTGTTTTTTTTTTAATTTTTCAGTTACAGTGGTGATAGCAACAATTACTTTGAAATCCTGTTAGTGCAGCTTAAAAGGAAACAAACAAAACAAAACACAGAAAACAACCATATTTTATCCTACATATTCTTGACATCATTAATCTGAAATAGTCTCTTCTTTCATCTTCACTGATCTGTGAAGTGTTCTGTGTATTTTCCTGTCACTGAGTTTGTGACAAATCTGCATTTATCATCTATTATTCTGAGATTCATTGGCTGTATCAGGATGTTTTCTCTATGATCTATGCAGATAAACAGTGATTCTTTGGTCTCCGGGAGTGTACTTCTCTGTTAAACAGAACATTAATTTAATTCTATCTTATAAAGCAAACAAGGATACACCTACTATTTTATGAATACATCATGTAGTAGAATGCAAAGAATCTGACTGACTTCTCTGAGCAGATGGATGACAGTCCTGCTTCCCTCGTGCAAACTAACTTTCATGCCTTCAGTCTGAGCCTAACTGTGCTGTCAGTGCTAAATAAGCATGCAATCCTGAGTATTACACTGCACACAATCAGTGTGATGCTGTACTTACAAATAAAAAATCCTTAAAGTACTGAAGGGGTACTTTGGAAGATGATTTCAAGCAATGTCTTTATGTTGCAGATAAAAGGAAATCCAAGAATCAGAAAGTGTCAGAAAGTGGAAGAGGAAAACGATACTCATACAAATTACCTCAGGAGTACAATATAGAAACAGTGGTGGTAGCAGATCCAGCTATGGTCTTGTATCATGGAACAGATGCTGCCAGAAGATTTATTCTAACCATCTTAAACATGGTAGGAGATTTAAAATTCATTTTGGCTTTTGCCACCAGTGCATGCATAATGAACTGATTTCATTGCTCCTTAGTCTTATCTTGACAGAGTACCTGTAAAAAGACAGTCAGTACGTGACCATTAGCAGTCTGTCAAGATTTAATCCATATATTTTGCAACATAAAACAGTGATGTTGCACATTAGTTTGTACCATCTGGTCTTTTGTCTTCAGTGATGAAACCAGAAATTGGGATCTGACCAAGTTGATTTTCTGGTTAGAAGATATTATTGGAAAGCCAGGGTACTGAGTGATTTCTCATGATCTGTGCTTGCTATGAAAATAAAACATTGTCATTTGGAAGGATGATGTAATCATCATAGTTAGATGATAAAGAAAAAAATTAAGGCACTCAGTTGACTGATATCAACCCCTCCCAACTGTAGCTACACTACATAAGGCACAGCAAAAACTAGCATCTGTCATGTACAAGGAAAAAATATTCTAATGAAGGAGCATAAATGGAAAAATAAATTAAAAAAATATTTTGCATGAGAGGAGGGGTTATTCCCATAATCTTGCATTTAAATAAATTAGAATTTTCATGTGAATAACTTCTTATGCATGTGAAAGTATGTGGAGAAGGCGGCTAAACTTCATGAAGTGGTTATGACCATTGTCAGTGTGGAAGATCCTTTCTGTTCTCCCAGAAGCAATATTACCTAAGCTCTACTTTCCTTTCAGAAGAATAACAAAATAATTTAGCTTTAGGCTTTGTTGAAGTTACGGAAAATAAAAGCAACCACAGCACACTATTAGAATTTTTACTTTCTCTGGGGTTTTATATTTTCAGACTACAAGCTAAGCAACTGCCTAATTTTTCCTTTTTTTCCTTTTTTTTTCCTTAGGTTTTTAACCTTTTCCAGCACAAGAGCCTTGGACTACAGGTTAATCTTCGTGTTACTAAGCTTGTCCTCCTTCATGAAACTCCTGTAAGTATGCATTGTCTTTGTCGTAGTCTGTACAGGGTAATGCTAAGTCAGCTTGTTGCTCTGTTGGAGGCTTGTAATATTCAATAGCTTTAATGTTCAACAGCTTTTCGCAGTTAGCTTTTGTGCATTTATTTAAGTATGTATTTACAGTACTTGATAGTCCCATTAAAGATGGGTTTGCTTATCTGTATGCCCTGTATATTGAGGCTTCTGTGCTTGAAGATGAAAGTCAGTCAGAAAAAAACTAAAATTTCCTATGGAAACTGGTTATTATTTACAAAATCTGCTTAAATGTAGTCATATATATGTATGACTACTTTGTAGTCATATATATGTAGTCATATGCTATATATGTAGTTATACTTGTATATTCACATAACTCAATACAAAACTTTTTTAAACCTAGTGAATAGTAGGAGAATTAATGTTTTTTGTCAGACAGACAGTCAACAGATGAAAGGTGCTGGGATGTCTTGTCATTTCTACAAAATATTATGAGAATCCTCACATATTTTAATTAGCTTATAAGAAAGAGAAAAGAAAAAGAGATCTCCTTATCTGTGTTTCAAATTTTAAAATATCCTGTTTTTTTCCAGTGAAAAAGAAAGTGTTTATTTTGTCTCCTCACAGCGAGTGAAGTCTCATTTTATGTTCAAATTTTGCATCTCCACATCACTAATATTTTATTCTCAGTCAAAAGTGAAAAATTATTGAGTAAAGGGGACAAGTGTTCAGGCAAACAGATTGTCTGTGCTCTTCTCAGTACAGTGTCTTCATCTGCGTGTTTAACATGGTAGGGCAGCATTACTTTCAGAAGCAAAAACTTTCATGCCTGCACTATGCCATGAAAAGGAGTGTATTTTTGCAGCTTCAATTGAAAAAAAGTCCTTAATTGTATTTTACAGAATCACAATTTTAACGGAATCAATATTTTTATTTCTAGGCAGATATGTATATTGGGCATCATGGGGAAAAAATGCTGGAAAGCTTTTGTAAATGGCAACATGAAGAGTTTGGCAAGAAGAATGATATACACTTAGAGATGTCAACAAGCTGGGGAGAAGACCTGTCGTCAGTTGATGCAGCTATACTTATCACAAGGTATTATTGTTATAGAAGGATGATTAAAAATAGAGAATGGCATAGTATGGCTATTATGAATCAAGAATTGATTAAAAGAGTTGAGAGATGATCAACATATATTTTAGTTTTGAATGAGAGAGTGAAACTGGAGGCATCTTTCCAGAATTAGAAAATTGAAGTTAATGGGAAGTCTTCTTTAGAGGCTAAAATGTTAAGAATAAGATGGTGCTAAAGAGGTGGAAGACAATCGTTGGAGTTGGTAAACATCTGAAATTATGAAATCACTCTCCTGTTTCTTCAACTGTAGATTGGATGCCTCTTTTTATGTGTATTCATTTGAGTGGCAACATACACAGGTCTGCCAACCTGTTCAAAAGACAGAGGTATATTTAGACAATTCAGAACTGGGTCAGGATGATAGCAATCACATCATTATGTTACACTCTTTTTGTAATAAATCTAAAATGAGTATGTTTTACTGTTTGCATTGTGTACGTAGTGTACACTGTACACACTTTGCCAATACAGAAGTGTGATCTCAGATCTGTGATTCATTATAACTCCATCAGACAGTTCACACATTCAGAAGGAAGCATGTCTCCAACTTACCTCTTTCCTCCCAAGTAGGTACTGTTCTGGTTTAGGCTCTTTGTGGTGGCACAGGAGGCTGCATATTGATTGTATGGTGAACAGCCATTTTCCAATGACGAGACAATGATGATTCAGCTGGTCTAGGGTTGGGCTAAGCTCCATTTTTGCACTGGAATTTGAACTGGATGACCTTTGAACGTCCCTTTCAAATAAACTTTTGTCAACAGTTTATGGGCTGGTTCAGCCTGGTTCTGTGATGATTAGTGCAGGGGACCCACGAACCCTTGCCCTGGGGAAGGGGAGGAGGGAAATTGAAAAAGGAGAAGGGAGATGGCCTATAAACAAAACAGCGGCCGTGATCTTAGGAGGAAAGCTGATTTACTAAATAAGATATCAGAAAGCAAAATAGCACAATATAATACAAAATAATTTGAATTGAAGCTAATAGATCAAATAAAATGAGCAAGAGTGTCCAATAAACCAAAGACCTTACGCTAAATGCTGAAGACGAGACAGCTGGTGAGGACCTGCTGCTGGGTTGATCCCCAAAGGGAAGAAGAGAGTGTCTTGTGACCCGTAAGCAGTTTTTATTTTTCCCTGTGGGTGGAAAAGCATAAAAATAAAAACCAATGCAAAGTCCCCTGGGGTACGTAGTTATTCTCTTCTGAGATAGGTTTACCTGGAACTATTGATGATCTGTGGTGCTGGAGCATTTACTCTTTAACTCTCAATGCACTACGTGATGTTATGATGTGGAATACCAATAACAAAAATCATAAAACCCTGACAAATTTATTTGATTCTATATATTAGAATATTTTTGTACCATGGCACAGGCTGGTGACATATTATCCTAAAATTATATGTATGTATGGCCTTACAATATTAATTCAGGCCAGTGTCACAGGTAGTTACATATATTTTGTAAAATTAGGTAACATTCTAAGTATTCTGATACCTAAATTTCAATTTCAGTTGTTCAAAGCAGGGAAAAACTTCTCTAAATTTTTCATCTTTGAGAGCCAATTGCGTGCTAGAAGCAGGAGATGCTGAAATCCAGATTGTCTACAAACATAGTTCTTTTTTTTTTTTTTTTTTTGGTAACTTTTGCATCTTAATTCCCTACCTTTCCTTACAAAAAAACCCCACACCTTTCACTTGGTAACCTGGCCCCCCTTCTACTATTTGTCATTGTTCTGTCTGCATCATGGATTGTTGTTTAAGGATCAGTTTTCACATGTTTCTGTGTTAGCTAAGTGGTAGTCCTTCACTCAGGTTCCTCTGGACTGCCCTGAAAGACACAAGAAGTAATAAAACCAGATTATAAAATCTGTAATAAAATTTCCATTAATTCATTAGAAAACATCACTGGGACAGTATACTGGAGGGGAATTTGTCAGGCCCAGGCTAATTTTATAGCAATAAGTGTGTTGATGGAGAAAGGATCTAGATGGAGAGGGAAAAGTCTGAGTAGCAGGAAAGAGTGAATTATGCCAAGGCATGAAGAATGGTCAAGTATCATGAGTTAGGCATTGTGCTGATGGACAAGACCAAAGATATGTAGAGGTTCTTGCATCTCAGTGTACTCTTTGGCTGTCCAAAAATAATTGAGCAGTTGTGTACTACTGGAAGCATGGTGTTGCTGAATGACCTCTGATCTGTTCCTTGATTCTTGAATCAGTTGCACTATCTGCGTTTTCTGTAGCAGATTGATGAAGCATTGAATTCTTTAAAACATAAACTGCTGGCACTGCCAGGAGAGTGAGCATTTCTATGCCATAGTTTGACTAAATAGGCTGTTCTCCCAGATCCAATCTTCAAATCTGTTGTCTCAGCTTAATGGTAAAATACAGAACATTAGACAGATGTTTCAGTTTCTTGCTCAACGCTGCACTCCTTACCTTGGGAGGTGTGTCTCAACACCAAGATACTACAAATTAAAGAATTTAACATCTCTTTCCTCTCATTTGCCATTATTTCCATTATAAGCCTTCGTGAGAAGAGTCAGGAGAGTTCTGAAATCGGTCAAATGGGATCTTAGTTAAAGCAGACAAGGGACAGTAGCTTAGAGATATCTTTAGCAGCCAATGCATTTGACCTGCTTTGAGAGCTTTATAAATTTCATGCATCTTTACTAAATGGTAAAAAAGTAACATTTGGAAAGTCTGATCATACTTTTAAGATACACTTTTCTGATGTGTTTGGTAATAATGATATTCTGATTTGTATTGTCTACATTTTTGTCTGTTAGTTTTAAAATGTTTTTCTGAAGTGAGTTGTTTCTTAGTGTTAAGGAAATTAAAGGAGAGAATGGGGAAATGATTGGTTCGAGGTCAGATAGTAAGTCAGTACTATAGGCAGGAATTGGAGATCTGTTCTGACATTTTTATTTTTTCAGTGGTTTTATTCTCTGGACTATACTACCTACCATCTCAGAGCAGCGTTAGCTGTTGATAAATCATATCAGTGTGGTTTGCTGACTATGGGAATGTTTTGCTAATCCGACTCCCTCTGCACATCATCAGTTTTATGGTATAGCTAACCCCGTATGTGGCTGTTTGTGTGTTTTGTTAATTCAGAGAGTATTTTTCTGTTTTACAGCCACAGAACAAGCCCCTTTATTGTAACGTAAAAACAGCTTTGGACAACAGACTTTCCTTATTGAGAGAAGTAATTTTGTTTATGCAGATAAACACCAATTTGTTGGTAGTTTTTCAAATAAAAATGTACATTTTTAATTTCCAAACATATTCTGTGGTAGACCTGCTAAAGCTTATCCAGACCTCCCTTTTGTCTAGTATGGTAATAGAACAAGCAAGAGTGTTTTGAAAAGGCTTTACTGTGCTCACACATGACAGTTGTTTCTGGTAGCCAAAAGAGTTAGAAATATGGTCTTGATTATCACTCTTGCAGAACTGATATTTACTGCAAATTGTAAAGAACATAATGTGTATATAATAGAGATTTTTATTCAACAAAGAACCACCATAGCTATTTCATGAAAGAGGATCTTTTCCAGATTTATTTTAACAGTTGTTACTGTGTCCAGTTATGGGCTCCCCAGTATAAGAAAGACAGAGATCTTTTGGAAAGAGTCCAGCGCAGGGCCACAAAGATGGTGAAGGGCCTGGAGGATCTCCCATATGAAGAAATGCTAAGTTAACTGGGTCTCTGTAGTCTTGAGAAAAGAAGACTGAGAGGGGACCTGATCCAGGTTTATAAATATCTGAGGTGTGGGGGACAAAGTGGTTAGCCCAGACTCTTTTCAGCAGTGTGTGGAGAAAGGACAAGGGGGAATGGACAGAAACTGCGGCATAGGAGGTTCCTCACAAATGTGTGCCAGAACTTCTTTACGGTGAGGGTGACGGAGCACTGGCACAGGCTGCCCAGGGAAGTTGTGGAATCTCCTTCTCTGGAGATATTCAAGACCCACCTGGACGCCTACCTGTGCTACCTGGTGTAGGGAACCTGTTTTGACAGGGGGGTTGGATTTGATGATCTCTAGAGGTCCCTTCCAACCCCTACGATTCTGGGATTCTATGATTCTGTGCAACTGAAAGCAAAGCACATTTCTGCCCACAATCTGTACATTCTGTGGTGCCCAGATGGGCTGCAGTGGTACCTGCGAGTACAATAATAATGTGATCATTTTACTTTTCTGTAGTTCTATTTGACCCTTTTGGATTTTGTTTAGTTTTTCTTTAAATTTACTTACTCTGGAAAAATGATGTCATATGTAAAATATAATGTCATAAAGTAAAAGGAAGACAGAAAGATAAAGTTTGCATAGTGCATTTAGAAAGGATTAGGGAGGCTTGATAGAAGGGGTAAGTAAGAATTAAGGTAGAAATGGTTTTAATGACTCTCTTGGTAAAACAGTTGGACAGCTGTAAGTTAACACTGTTAATTTAGAGATAAATATATCATAAAGTAACAAAAAATAAAAATAGAGTAGTTTAGTTGGAAGGGACCTACAACTAAAATTGAATCCAATGTCCTGACCTCACTTAAAGGTTATCCGAAAGTTAAAACCTGTTATTAAAAGCATTTTCAAATGCATTTTCAAAGAAATATTTTCCAAATGCATTGTGGACACTTACAGACATGGGGCATCAATGACCTTGCTAGGAAGCCTGTTTCAGTGACTCACTACCCTCAGAATAAAGTAAAAATAAATCTCACTTTAAGTAATAAAACGCCTCAGTGAAGTCTCCTCAGAGCCTCCCTCAGCCTTTGCAGGAGAGATGCTCTAGTCTGCTGATTATCTTCTTGGCCTCATTCTGGATACTTGCTCACAGCTCTTTCTTGCCCTTGAATTTCCAAACCTGGATGGAATGCTCTAGGTGGAGCCTCATGAGGGTAGAGTACAAGAGGGACAATAACCTCCTTCACTCTGCTGTCCATCTTTTGATGCAACACAGGATATAGCTGGTTTTCTGGGCTGCAAGTGCATGCACACTGCTGGGTCATACTGAACTTTTTTTCCACCAGAAGCCCCTAGTCTTTCTATGCAGGGCTGCATTCAAGTTATTCTCTCAGTCTGTGCTCATATCTGGGATTCCCTGACCCAGGTGCAACAGCTTTCACTTGTCCTTGTTGAACCACAGTAGGTTCACTCAGGGATATTTGTAAAGCTTGTTCATGTCTCTTTGGATGGTATCCCTTCCTTCTGTTTATCAACTGCATCCTTCAGTGTAATGTTGTCTGAGAACTTCCTGAAGGTGCACTCAGTCTCACTGTCTGTGTATTGATAAAAATGTTGAAGAGCCCCCAGTCTCAATATGGAACCATGAGGGACACCGTCATTACTCACCTCTGGCTGGACATAGAGCCAATTGGCTTCCCAACTCTATGTCTGTGGCCATCCAGCCAATTTGTAAGGCCTTCTTAAAAGTGGAAGTGAGTCTCCAAGGACTTCACCTGACAGCCATGACTTTCCAAATATGGTGGAGAGTGACTCAGTAACTGTCAGCCAGTTCCCTCAGATCCCTGGCATGCATGTCATAGAGCCCCATAGACTTTTACATGTTCGTTTGCGCTGAATAGTCTTGAACCTGCTCTTCTCTTACAGTGGGAGGGATTTCACTTCCCCAGCCATTACCTAGAGGTTCAGGGACTTAAAAGACGTGAGAAGCCTGACTGCCAGTGAAGACTGAGGGAAAGAACTTCTTGAGTACCTCAGCCTTCTCAATGTCTGTCATTGCCAGTTCTCCCTTCTCTGTTCCCTGGAATTCTATTATTGCTTACCAGAGAGAAGAAATCAGCATCTCTACTTCCACTCCCTCTTGTGATGAAGATGTAGGCAACCATGAATCACCATGAACCATGAGGTTTCCTCTTATTCTCCTCTAGGCTGAATGAACTAAGTGACTTCATCTGTTCTTCTTATGTCTTGCCCTATAGACACTTTACCATTTTTGGAGCCAGAAATCTCTAACAGTTCCTTCTTATCTTGTGCCACCCAAACCTAAATACAGAGCCTAAGTGAGGATAGCTGCTGAAAATATTTAAATGCAGTGTTTTCTAATTTTCTAAATTAGAAGTGCATAGCAGTGCATTTGAAGTTTAATATCAAAATAGTGAGGAGTTTAAGAAAAAGCATCCATAACAATAATATTGTTTTTATTTAAATTCCCAACTAAATAGAAAATTCGTAATTTAGTCTGTGGATCATTAACTCCTAAACTGATTTCAATTTATTGAGATTTTTTTTTCCTTTAAAGTGTACTGTTGATTTTATATGTACCTAATTTATTTGTGCAAGTCATTTCAGAATGTTTCATTACATTAAAAAAGAAAAGAACAACTGCAGTGTTGTAATTATCCATTTAGTATATTAGAGCATTAGAATTGTTTAGAAACTGGGGTGAAAGCCAGAAAGGGTATTTGGTAGACTGATAAAATCCACTGTCTTATCTCTTCTGTTTCTTCTTTTCTCAAACCTAATATATGGAAGGAAATTGCAAGCATGTTCATATAAGTAGTAAGTCTTTCTACTAGTACATCTAAAATAAGCATTAAGTTTATCTAAAATGATGAACTGATGCAAACTATTCATGGAAGTTAAGTCTGGTTTCTTCTTTATTCTTCTTCTGCTTTCACACTTTCTGTTGTACATCCCATCTACACATCAACATTTAATTTAAAAAATAGAATATAGTGAGGAGATACTTTGTTCTTGGAAAATGGATAATTAGTCTCATTGGCTGTTTATAGGTAGTTAATTAAAAATGCACCAACTAAATGTAATTTCTTGAAACAATATATTAATATTGACTCATTCTTGCTTAGAATTCTTTTCAGTTGTTGATCAACTCAATCAAACTTGGAAATCAGTGATAAATCTCACGAAACCCACTGCTTCCTCTCACTTGAATAAGAATCTGTTTTTCTTTACTTTTGCACCATTTTTTTGCTTTCTCTGTTGTACTTGCTTACTAACTTTTGCCCCCCAAGCTTCTATATATGCTCTAATGATATTGCTAATATCATCCCTACTTTGCTAAGTGAAAGAAGGAGAAGAATAGAGGCAAGTGATGTCCGTGGCTTTCCTGAAGACTTCGTATTATGCTTTATTGCTCTATTTATAGCACTTCGTCTATGTATACCATCTCATCTATAGCTAAGAATCTATGTCCTCTTTTGCGTAATTTCCATATGCTGTTTGCGTACGTATATAGAAAGAAAGAGTTTTTTATATTTATGCATCAAAAAATTACCAGTCTCTTGAGATTGTTTTTGAGCCTAAATCACTGTATAGCAGTAGTCTGTGGGGAAAACAAACAATCAAACAAACACACAAACCTCTTGGAATAGTTGCATTTGTAAAAATAAGTGTCACCAGTCTACTCTTGCATTTCAAGCCCCCAGAAATTCCTGAGAGCAAACATTTAGTTACTGGACAATAAATACACATATAAGATATTTTTGAAAGAGAAAGATCATTAATTACAAGTCCTGTTCAACAAAAGAGTAGAATTTGAGGTTGAGAAGTGAGGTGCATTCTGATTCGTATTGATGGACAGCTTAACTGACTTCCAACTTCATATTCTTGAGCCTTTAAAAGCAATATGTATTAAGAAATGTTTTACAGTTACTTAACAATGATCAGTGTACACTCATGATGCTTCCTAGATATAAAAAATGAATGTGATTATTCATGCAAAGATATTTAACAACTTAAGTAACAATGAAACAGGAAATTTCAGTATTGGGTACATCTTTCCAGAGTGTATCTCAGGTATCTTTTAGTTTTCACTTATAAATACTGCTGCTGACAGTAAATACAAGTATGTTTGTCTATGAGTGCATATGTGTGTTTATGTGTATCTTTACCCGTATCTATCTATTTTTATATATCTAGCTTCATAGACAGAATATAAAAAAGGAGTATCTCCAACCCATAATGGCCTGTGTACAAATTGAGAGCAATAAGGGAGAAATTTATTTGTATGACTACGTGTCAGACTCAGAATAAATTTCAGATTGGTAGATAGTACTTTTATTAGGTGTTGTATGCAGTGTGTTGTTTTTTTCTCTGTTCCTGCATACCTTTAACTTTTCTTTCTTTTAATATAATTTTGTTCCTTCTCTCAAAGAACAGGTAAAATAGGTGTGAATTTAAAATGAATTCCAAGCAAATATTGTTTAAAACAGGGATAAAGTATTTATTCTACTTGATGCAATTATGCAGTGTTATTTGTAAATCTGTGGATGGACTAAAAACAGTATTAAGCATCACAGTTATTTTCATTTCATGTGCAAGATATCATTTGCAAATTTCTTGAAGACTATCTTTAGACTTGCTACATTTCAAGAAATTGAAATGTGTAAAAAAATGCAGAAACTATGTATAATGCAAATTAAATATATGGTACATATTTTGTCACCTGACTTAAAGCTCTTTTGAAAGTATACTGAAGTTTAGATATTCTGGGTAATCCTGGTCTTTGCTTCACCATGCTCTGTTGAGATAATGGTATTCTGCATTTATTCATTGAACCATATGGAGTATTTGTAAATAGGTCACACGGTCGTCATGGGACTGACAGCTTGGCTTACTTAACATTTTTCTTCTTTCCACCCTCAATTCTAGGAAGGATTTCTGTGTACATAAAGATGAACCATGTGATACTGTTGGTAAGTAAATAAACTTAAGAAGCTGTGTGTATACACCATGTCATAAAATGAGTGTTAGATAAATGCATGTGTGAGGCGACAGGATGACAACAGCATCTTTTGTGTGTAGCTTAACTAGGTAAAATGCAGATGTCTATAATACTTAGTTTGTTAGATATATACATATAGTTAGATACACAATACTTTGCTGTATGACACTCTATCTAAATAGTGTTAAAGTACAATACTTCTTTTTTAAACATACTCATATATTTTTTCTTTTCAAACTCATTGGCGGTTTAGTAAGAATTGTAGAATGCTTACTTGACAATAGCAATCTAAAGGAACAAGTATATGATGCTTTTAATGCAGTAGATCTTTGTTGAGAATATGTAGATTTTTTAAGTATAATAATATATTCGAATACAGTGTTTATGAACTATGTAACTGTTCAGAAACATGCAGGATATGTACTATTGTGGAAAGCATCTTCTCTTATCTACAATTACAATGAGTACTAGGTAGACTGAGGTTTTCTGCCAACGTAATTAACACCTCCGGGAAGACATTTTCAGTATAAACAGATGTAAGGAAAGGCAATTCAAGCTTAGTACTGATTAAAAACACTAAATGAAGCATGCAGTGGCATGTTTTTTATCCTAGAATTCATTTGGCTAAGAGTAAATTATAACAGTTCTGTGTGTAAATACAAGTATTCAGAATCAACATTTTTTGAAAAGAGTAGAATATAGAGATGGCAGTAACAAACTATTAGCTATTTCCTTGCTTCTCATCCCTCACAGATAGGTGAGAAGCAGAACTTTTTGTTTCCTTTTTTTTTTTTTTTTTTAATTATACCAAGTCTATGCAATTTTGTTTGTGAAGTAGATATCAAAAAA
>VXAB01003480.1:20429-37586 GCA_013399175.1 Odontophorus gujanensis
CTTCCTTTTTTTTTTTTTTTTAATTATACCAAGTCTATGCAAGTTTGTCTGTGAAGTAGATATCAAAAAAAAAATCTCTCTAAGTGAATAATGGAATGTTTTTTGTGTCAGCTATCAATTAAAAATGCATAGTGTTATTCCTCAAATTGATGTCATGATCTTAGGTGAATTTTTTGTGAGTACTTGGTGCACATAGACCATTTCTTTTTGTCCCGTAAGTGGAAAAAAAGCCTCTTTCCATCTGAGAGAAACGATCTGACTAGGAAAGTCTTCATCAACATGTGCTTATGTAAGTTGAAGATCAAATCTGGATTACATGCAGTTAATCTAAATCAGATTAAGTGAATGTATTCAAAAGATTTTCCATGACAAATATTTCTTCTTTATTTGAACCTTGGAGTGAATAGAATCACCATTTATCTCGAAAGTTGACCCTGAAGTTTTAAAATTTTCCACTAAGCTGAACAGATTAAAGTATGTGTTAAACCTATGCAACTCGAAGCTATCCAGAGCTTGCAAAAATTCCCCCAAGACAACAAAAATAACAACAACAAACAAAGAAACTCTGAGGGAAAAAAAAAGCAAACACAAAAAGGTACACCAAAATACAAACTCTTAGCTACCAAATAAAACAAAACAAAACAAAACAAAAAAATAAGGCAGTTCTGTGCAATGTTAGCAAAACTGTGAAGGTATTTAAGTCACACAGAGTGTTCTTTATAGCATTTTATACAAACCAGAAGTTAAATTGAAGAGAAATGTGTATTACAGTACAGATGTCAATATTGGAGAGGGATGTAATGTTGAATTGTAATTATTCTCTTTGATGGGTACTGTACAAAGAAATATTGTATTTTGTATTTATTCATTAAACACTAAGACTCAAATTTTCAAAGTGGATATGAATAGCCACTTAAGTGCCGGTATTCTATGGCATAGGCAAAGGTTTTGTATATTTATGTGGCAAGTATATTTCTCTGTGCTTTCTTTCTTGTTCTACTTAAAGTAGAGAGCTTATGCACTCTTCAGTTAGTACTGTTTCATTATCTCATAGAAGAGTGATTGCTATGATGATTTAATGACTTAAAGTTAACATTAAAAAAGAACTCTGTAGACCAGAGAAAAATTAAAAATGTGTACAAATCTTCGTTGGATCATATATAATTCTTTTTACTAAAATACAAGAAGTTAATCTTCCAAATCTTCCTGCAAAAAAGAATTTCAGAAGGTTGTTCTTTTTTTTTTTTTCCTTATTGGTAGAAAGTTTGTTTTGGAATGTATATGAGATTTTACATTTTTATCTGGAAAACAGTCGTGACGATCTTGATAATGAAATGTGAAGTGTCTTAACACTTCACATTTGTTAATTTTGAAGAGTAGACAGAAACAAAAAAAATAGTTTGAAATTTTATTAAATTTTTCAAAACGTGTTGGAGTTTCAAAAACAATGTTTTTATTTTCTACCTCACAGAGTTTTATTAATATCATAGAATCATAGAATTATTGGGTTGTAAGGGACCTATAACATCATCCAGTTTGAACACTTCACAATAGACAGGGACACCTCCCACTGGACATAGACACTCAAAGCCCCACTCAGCCTGGCCTTGAATGGTTCCAGGCAAGGAGCAACCACAGTCTCACTGAGCAACCTATTCCAATAACTCATCAGGCTCACAGTAAAGAATTTCCTCCTAATATCTAGTTTAAGTCTACCCTCTTCTATCAGCCAAAACACCCAAATCCTTCTCCTCAGTGCTGCTTTCAAGCCATTCTCTGCCTGAGCTGTATCTGTGCTTGGGACTCAAGTACAGGACCTTAAACTAGGACTTACTGAACTTCATGAGGTTGGAATGCGCCCACCACTTACGCCTGTCCACGTTCTTCTGGATAGCATCCCTTCCCTTTAGCATGTCAGCTCCACAGCTCAGTTTGGTGTTGTCTGCAAACGTGCTGAGAGTGCACTCAACCCCACCGTCCATGTCACCTACAAAGACAACCCCAGTCCTGGCATCAGTCTCTGAGGAACACCATTCATTACAGATCTCCTCTTGAACATTGAGTCATTAATCACAGCTCTTGGAGTGCAATCATCCACCCAATTCCTTATGCAGCAAGTTTTCCATCCATCAGATCCATTTTCCTCCAGTTTGGCAACCAGAATGCTTTTAAGTCCAGGTAGATGATATCAGTTGCTCTTCTTTTAACCATTGATGCTGTAACGTCATCAAAGGCCACCAAGTTCTTCGAGCATGACTTGCCTTAGTTTAAGTGTTTAAAAAAGTCTACTTGGCCAGGGATATTTTGGGGCTCACTTATCTTAGGCTGTCAATGCAGAATACGTTGAATTTCTTCCTTCATTAACTATCCTCCCGTTTCTATGAAACAATAAGCTAGATTCTCATGTAGTGTCTATCTGTCACCGCAGAACCACTGTTTACAACAGCAGCATTCCTATTTCAGCATTGTTAATTGTCACAGACCCCATAAGACTCCATCTGGGTGGAGAATCACAAGGCAAATTTTGTTTGCCAACAAAATGAACTAGAGCAAAGAGCTCTGGAGTTTCCCATGGTTATTTGGCTGTAGCCCACTCTATTTATTTTGTTGTTTTCCATTCCCTGCTGTTCATGTGTGCACTCTTGTCTCCCGTTCCTATAACAGAGGGGAGATGCAGTTGTCCCACCACTGATTCTCACAGCTCTTCTTAATTTAAAGGGAGGTTTCAGACCCTGGTTCGCTATTCATTGTTTAGGAACGTACTAGGATAAAAACAAACATGGGGCTTTCTGGTTTGTTTATTTGTAATTTAAGGGGGCGGGGTAGTTGTTCCAATCTTTCATGTCTTTTAAATTTTAAATTTGGTATGCTGCACATTGTAAAATTCTAAGTGCGCGTGTCTCAGTTGTTCTTGTGTTTTCCAGAGAATCACTACTTTGTCAGTTTTTGTGGAACTAAGATTGTACTAAAAGAATTGATACCAAATGTGAAGCAGGGGGCCAGTACATGCTGCACTGTTCTTGTGCACGCATCTAGTTATATTATCAGATTTTAGTAAATGAAATGAGCAGTAGTTCACATGATAGTTTGCTAGTGGATTACTGCACAAACCTTAGTGCCTAGAGATGGAGATCAAAAGATATCTTCTCATTCCTTTCAAGATTAGGCCAAAAAATGGTTATGAGTGGACTATTTATTGAAGCAGCCACACACACATTTGAATTTCTCTTTTCTACCTTTCCACTGTAGTAGTTAAGATTTTGAGTCTCCGAGATATTTATTTTGCACTAGATTTGTTGTTTGCTATCAGCTAGCGGTTTGTAGAGAAACAGAGAAGCAGAGAGCTAGGTATAACAGTAAAATGTTCCAGGTGAGAACAGATTGTCAAATGATGCATGTCCTGTGTTGGTATCAATCTGGAGTACCCATAATCAGCAGGACGTGAATCTTTATATTGTCTGGTGCAGTATGTTGTCTGATGCTTCAGGTAATATCTTCTCCCATCGCCTGTCAAAAGTCCACAGGTCTACAGTACACGTGCTGCATAAAATGTTGTGTTCATACTTAATATTTTGAAAATAGCTACTGAAATGTCTTAGTAGCACTGAGAACAACAAAATGGAAATCAGGATGGTTGTATTTCCAGATTTAGTTAGCATAAGCCTTTTACGGCACTCAGTTGTCAAGGGAAGGTCGGTGATTTTCTCAGCATGTATAAATTGTGTTCAATTTTACCTAATATGTCAGAAATATGAGTCATTTTGGTAACAGCTTTTGCCTTAAACAGAGTGAACTCGGCTGACTGTTCCAATGCTATGAATGCAGCAGTGAGGCTTTGTGTTTTAAAAATACATATCTGGTTGATACACTCATATAGTTTTGAATTGATACCATTTACTGATAGTCTTGGTTCTGGTTGAAATTCCCAAGTGGTAAGGTGTCTCAGGAATAATAAATAGAACCTTTTCTGTTGCTTTATAAAAAGCAAGACTTCCAGCATTTCTTGGGTCTCAGAGGAGAGAAAGTTTTGATAGGTCATGGTCTCCTGAGGAGAGAGTAGTTAAATACTACTGCTTTGAAACATTATTTTGTTTTTGATAGCATAAGAGAACCAAGTATACTAGTTTTTAATATATTATTTTTAAAACTTGATCTTGTAACATTTGATCCCGTATTTTCAGACACCATTTTTGGTTAAAAAATCCGCTGTAAGAATATTTTTTCCCAAAACTGTGTATGCTTCAATTTAAACATTTTACTAGAAAGCATTTTCACATATAATGCTGAAATTGCAATCTCTAAAGAGAACTCCCCTCAACTTCTGTCAGATTATTTTAGGGGATGACACAACTATACTATATTACAGAAGTATAACTTGGGTAATATCTAGTATTGCAAAGATAAAAATGATAGCGGAAAATTTAGATGGCATCAGGTCTCCATTCTGTTGCAAATTTTCTAAACAGCTTGGACATAAATCGTAACTGGTAAGCAATCAGACAAACACATAGGCAATATTGACCACAAAATAAGGTGAGGTGAAGGAATATGCCTTCCATCCAACTTAGCAAAATGCTAAGGATAGATTTATTTACCTTTTTTTGTCAAAGCTGTAGATCTTTAATGATTGAGCTTTTCCTCCACCATTTTCCCTGCTGTATGCAAACTTTTACAGTAGCCCTATGCATTGAGAGATACAAAAGAAAAGGGGAATTAGGTAGGACATCATTGTCCAACAGAGGCTAATGCTGAATAGATCGAAGTTGGCAGCTTAGGGCCCACTACCACTCTACAAACAGCCAGAGAAGCTCTGCAGAACATGGGCAGCAGCAATGGAAAAGTAAATCTTAAAAGTCCATTTTCCTATACTTTCTCACATTTATCAGTCTTTTTCTCTTGTCATATCCAGAAAATCACTCTGTCTAGTCCTGCATAGCTACCTTTAATCTAATTATCCAGAGAAGGGATAACGGTTCGCTGAGAGGCAGGGTGAACTGTCTCGTGTTCAGCTGTATGCCAGCCACTACTGATGAAATACTGTGGGTACTTGATGTTGCTCATTTAAAGCTAGCTGAAGTATCTGTGTGCTGCACATGAGTCATTTAGGGAAAGATAATCCTTTCGCCTGTGCAATTTGGTACATGGAGTCTGCTTTGGTTGGGGCTTGGACTAGATGATCTCTAGAGGTCCCTTCCAGCCCCTACAATTCTATGATTACCTGGAGGAAGGAAAAGGAGGGAATTGATGCTGCCACCATGTTTTCACTGACTGTACTTGATTTAACCGAGGTTGAGAAGCAAGGGGAATTTTGTTTCCTCCTTTGGTTTCACCCTGAAGTTGGACTTGGATCCAGCAGTATGTGTCTTTTTTTCTGGACAACACTAACAGTGTTCTGTGCTGGTTTGTTTCTTTCTTGTACTTAGATGCAATCATAGAAGAAATGTATTTAAAGCAGTTAGACATCTTGCAAGGAGCAAAGGAAGTTTCAGACTGCTCAATGCCAAGTAGTAACGCATACGCCTTTTGGCGTATTGTTTAGATTATGCTGAACTTTACCAATGCGTTTTTGGATAAAGGTTTCTCATCAGGATTGGTTGACGCTCAGTGTAGCAGAGTCCAGTGCAGAGAGCAGTGTCTCTAAAGTCAGAGTGTAAACCATGATCATAAGTTCACTGACCTGTGTAGAAAGCAGCACTGCACACAATGAGAGCTGGAGGATATTTTAACTACTTCTGTTGAAAAGCTAGCTGTAGAGATCTCTCCTAGTCTCACTTCATGAATGTCTGTTTCTGTTAAGAATACTGTCACTCAGATGTGCATCCCATAGCTACCAGTGCTGAAGTAACTGCAGTGCTCACATATGGCTTTTGAAAAATGCATTTTCCTATGACACTGCTGTGATATTCCATTACTGTCATTTGAATTAGGTGGAAATACAGAAGTGTAAAATCTCCCAAGGACGTGGCAATACAGTATGTCTAGCATACTGTATTTTTGGTCTGTAGAATTTTGCAAATGATCAGAGAAACTTTAACTTCTCCAGTCTTCAGAACAGACCTCTTTTATTGGTGTGAGTCGCATATACAGAAGTAGAACAATCAGGAACCTAAGCAGTTCCTCCCTACACACTCCCAAATTTTTCTGTCTAACACGTCATATAACATCAAATGAATTAGTGCACGCTCAGTGCAGTTTGTTGGGAAAGCAGAGGAAAGTAGGACTATAATACACGTTATAGGCCATGAAATCCAGATTCCTGCTATTTCAAGCTGCAACTTCATTCCTCTTCTAAATATATATTAAAACTCTTAACAATCGATTAAGCAAAACTCTAAGATGCAATCCCACTTTCCTTAGCTCTTGTTTTACTGCATTTGACTGCATTTGATGGGGACGATCCTATGAGATGAGATCTAGCTTTGCAGGCCAACAAACAGAATCTGTTTTTAAGCTGTAATTCAGAGTAACTCAGTTGCAGCACGTTACAGTTCTAGTCTAATGTGGGACTGCTAGCCCCAGTGTTGTGTACTACACGCTGAAAGCTTAATTAATTTGAACAGTAGTAGGGTAACACAGAATAAATCTCTCTGAATGGGCTCTTGATGGCAATTTCATAATTGCAGAGCATACTTTTAATTACTAAACACTTAGAATTCTTAAAACCAAGGCTTTTCTTTCTTAAACAAGGACTAGCTGCTTCTTACAATTCTTTCTTTTTTATTACATTTTATTTCAATTTAAAGCAGTTAGCCAATGCATTAAGAGAGTTGAAAGTGAAGAAAAAATGCCATTCTTGTTTGTTGCATAGAATCATAGAATGGCCTTGGCTAGAAGGGGCTTTAACCATCATCTGGTTTCAACCTCACAACCATGGCAGCATTTTTATTTTTCAGATTACGCTATGAAAATCACTCAGGCCTTTCTCACTTGTTGCTTTATTAATCTGTATTGGGAAATAGTAAGTTTTTGAATATGTTTTGGTAGACGAGAGGGTTTAAAGAGAAATTTCTGAGTAAATTTTAGGTGGAGTTGAGAAAACCTATGAAACCTGTACTGAACTTTAATTAACCTCTGAGCATTCTGATTCAAAGAACGTTTGTTGTTGGAAGTGAAGAACTCTGGCATGATACTCATTTGACATGCAGGATAATTTTGTTTGTCTTTTGATACTGTTGGCATTTGCAATTGTCTTTAATGGTGGAAAATTAAAAATGCATACAGGGTAAATTAGATACTGATGCTGTAATCACAGCACAATTAATAAATAAATCAACATTTTCAGTAACTGCAGTTATCATGAGAGCTTTTTTAAACGTTTTAATATTAACTATTACATCTATTCAGAGCCATGTCTAATTCTTGTTCCACGTTACACTTGCGATGCAGTCAGTTATACTCTTTCTTGTGTAATATATTTGCCGTTTTTGTTCTTGATGTATGTTGAAATCTCAGCAGTGTCAAGTTAGTGCTTAGCTGTTGTATTTACCCCTTGCTGTAAGTCCTCTTACATGCTATAATGCTACCCATCGTTTTTTGGAATTTCTTATGTAAGCATATCCATTCTGTGAAAATGTCTTTCTGCAGATTATACTACTTCACCTCTAGTTTATTTTTTGTACTTATTTAATATTATTTTCTATACTTAGTCTGTACTTTACTGAGATATTTTAAATTCTGTCTTAAATAGAATTCTGAATTAATATACATAAAGAATTTATTGATATAGAGTATGTGTGCTTAAAGACACAGGAAAAGCTACTATGTTCATCAGGAAAATATATTCTCATATAACTCTGAGAGAACATTTGATGTTATACAGAGCCTATTTATTTTGTGTTGAAACAAAAGGCAATAGCAGGTAGTTATTAATTTGAATTTGTAATTAGCAATTGAATTTGTAATTTGAATTTGTCTTATGAATACTGTGTATCATTTTGTATAGGAATCTTTAGTTGCATATTCCAGATTCAAAACTCATGAAATACCAATGAACCATCACAATAACATACCATGGTGTGCAAAACATTTTTATCAGAATAGAAAGGCTGTGAGATGCAGCCAGGGGACAAACGTAAACATGACATTTTTAAGTTCAGGTCTCTGTTGGCTGAAAAATTCTTTTACCAACAGAAAATTTACATGTCCTGTTTTAGGTTATCAGATTTGAAGAATAAAATCTTATGACCCTTTCTGAATTGAATAGTGAGGTATGTTATTTATCATTTTACAACTCTAAACACTAACACTCTAGTTTTCTTTTGTAACTTGATTTTATTTGGAAGATATTTAGATGAAATACAGTGTACATTCATTATAAATTTACAGGAGTAGGCAGTTGTAAGAAATGGTTTGTTGATAATCAGTTACTCTTTGTATGTTGTAGTACTGATAGATACTCTATATTATTTTGTATATGGAAGTCCTTTGCATTTCATACATGAATGCATTTCAGTTTTAAAAATGTAAAGATAATGTTCAGTGTCATGCAGTACAAATTTAAGACAGTAAAAATACCTGGCTGTGAATTTAGTCTGTTTTCTAACTAGTCAGCCATTTCTCTAATGAGTCTTGTGTTTAATTCTTGATAAATATGCTTGTGTGTAGGATTTTCCTTTAAAAGAAATGTTTTGTAAAATTTGAACAGAGTAACCCTACTTGTATAGACTTTTTAACTGAAAAATTCCACTGTATTTTTGAACATTTTTTCTAAATAAGAGAAACTGTGTAGCTCCTGATTAGTAATGCATCAATTTCTGTGTCTCATAGGTATTTAATGCAAAAAGTCATCAATGTAATGCAATTGTGTAGATGACCTAATAAATGCTTATTTTTCTCTGGAGTTTGAAAAATTAGATGGATAAGTAATAATACATGGATTCTTTCACTGAGTTGAATAGCAAATAATCTTTGTATTCTTAGGCAGTTGTGAATGATCTACACAACCATATTAGACAGTGAAAAGTCTGCCCCACATATACAAGGGCCAAGGCCAAGGCTCAGTTTTCATCCAAGTGCCTCTGTGCAGGCTTTTTGTTGGAATCCATCTCAAAGCTCCCTCTTATGGGACTTAAAGTGCCAAAAAAAAATTTGCTAATCTGTTTCTGTTTTCAGTCTCTACTGAAGGTTTTATGTTCACAGGATGATGACACCTTACCATGATTGGAACATGAGATTTTCAGCGAGTCATCTTTCACTCAGCTTTCTTAATCAGGATCTGGCTAGGATCTATTAGTATAATTACTGTATATGTGAGACATGGAAACCTCCTCTAGCTCTCAATTACCATGCATCTTGCAGACTTTGCAAGGGTATTTCAGGTAGTGAATTCACTGGAAGAGGAAACACCTGATATTCAGCCTTTTTAGCTTGCTTTCACATACTTCAGACTTGAAGATAGAACAAGGAAAAATGGTTTCAAACTCAAAGAGGGTAGATTTAGACTAGATGTAAGGAAAAAATATTCTACGGTAAGGGTGGTGAGGTACTGGAACAGGTTGCCCAGTGATGTGGTTGATGCCCCATCCATGGAGACTTTCAAGGTGAGACTGGATAAGGCCTGGGGCAACCTGATCTAGCTGTGCTGTCCCTGTTCACTGCAGGGGAGTTGGACTAGATGGCCTTCAGAGGTCCCTTCCCACTCCCAAGGATTCTATGTGTACTAATACAGCACAGAATAGTATCTTCTTAGTTGCATGATGAAGATAGACATTCAAAAACAAAGGTAGCATTGTAAAATCAAATAATTCCAACTGAAATAAAAAACATAGTGGGAGATTCTTCTTGAGATAGTTCAGCCATTGTTCTTCTAAATGATAAAGACATTTGTTCAATGAATTCCCCTTTGTTTTAAGGTGTGCTACATGTGTCTTCTGTATTCCCAAGATAATGTCATTCTAATGGTGCATCCCTCTTAGAGAGATACAACATACAATTTCTTCACATGAAATCCTTAAAGGTCACAAATAATAATATTATTTATCTCAGAGTAGTAGATTTTTTAGAAAATGAACACACAAACTTAAAAAAAATATCCTGGATGACTAATACCTCTTTCAGTCCCTTTAACTTTAGCTCTTCTTATATCACATGAAAGAGAATGTAGCCTACACTAGGATTAAAAGAAAATTTAAAAAATCTAAAAATGTTCTGTAAGTGAGGTCTCACCAACATTAAAGAACATTCATATTTCTTGGTTATTTAATGATAACATGGAAGATATTTTCCAGTAATCACACAGATGACAGAAAGTGTGGAAATGTATTATTATGCTGAAGTACTAATTGTCAAGTCAATGAACAGTAATATTTTACTGCTACATAGTGTCATTTCCATAGCACAAATATAATAAATTGCAAAAGAAAGCAAGAAAGTTTTGTTTTACTTGTAGTTAATAGAAAAAAGAATGGGACTGAAGATGTATTAGAATTAAAATAGTATATTTCATAGAAGATTTTGTATCTACTTTGCTGAAAGTAGAATGATAACAAGAAGAAAGTCCCAGAAATAAAACAATAGGAAAATCAGATCAATAGGGTAGGATTTCAGATCGGAATCCTTGTAAGAGCAGGAAAAACACTGCTTATGTATTATGACTAGATCAAGTGGGGAAGAGACATTGATTTTATACAGGTCCTGGAAGCATATTCTTAAAAAACTAAAACAAAACAAAACAAAACAAAAAAATCATTTGATGGAATGGAATGAGACAAGAGATGAAACCAAAGGTGTTACGGTGTTTGCAGAAATACAGAACATGGGGGTGACGTGTGCAGCTGCACGTTTTATGAATGTGAGAATGTGAGAATTGAAACTTAGGTGTTAAGAAGGCAAGAATAGGGAGATGCACCTGGATGAATATTTTTACTACTCGATGGAGGGACATAATTTTTAATTACCTCTATTATATATTTTGCTCTATGATGCTAATATATTTTGACTCAGAGGTTTAGGCTTATAGTATTTTAAAATCTGTGATGTTGCACTCCATAGCAATGAAAGCAGTTTTGACAATTAATTGGATCATCTTGCTTTGCAGTATAATATCAATTCATTCTCATTTCTTAAGATTTAAAAGTCAGATTCTCGTAGAAGAAGAATAAGAGACAGTTAAAAGTACAACATATTGGTATTAAAATAGGAGTCCACTAACTGTGTTCATTCTTTGGCAAATTGCAGAAAACATTTTATCTTGAAATGACACATAAGCTCAAATTTCAAGGTGAGCAGTTTTTTGGGTTTTTTTAAGTTTAAGAAATTATGGAGAATTTCCATTTAGAATATACGGAATATCTCAAAACTGATCTTAAAAAGCAGGGAGCCTTCTGAAATACCGACACATTATATAGCTCCACTGGAAAAGTGAAATGTACATCATCACTTTTATGTGTACTATTTTGTGAAATATATTTCCTGTTTCCCTAGAACAGGTCCCAGTGAAGCTTTTTTAATATTTACTTTAAAATAAATTGTTTTTTGGTGTATACCAGGTATTTATTTTTTAATCAACCAACTGTTCTTTATGTTATTTTTATAAAGGAATTCTTAAAATTGTGCTTATGCTAAAAAAAATGTAATTGAAACAGTTGGGTTGACAGTAGCAATAGAACATAAAATAGCAAATCTGTAAGAAATTATTAGAAAAGATCATCTTTATAAAATGAAGTCAGTTTGTGCTTCTTAATGTTAGCAAGTAGTCAGATGTTAGTTTCTTATACTACGAATCTTTCTTTGGTATTCTTAGGAACCTAAAATTTCAATGCCTTTTTTGATAAGGTATCTCCCTTTGAATATGATTTTGAATCTGTAATTCCTATTTCTTCTTTTTAAGCGATAGCTTCAGTTTGTGAACATTTAAAAAGCTTTGGTAAAAGCTCTTACTGTTACTATTCCTCTAGTAAATTAACTTGTGCCTCTCATTCAGTGAAAAATAACTGTTTTTAAATATTCTACACAGTGAAAAGCCATGATTAAATCTATTCATTTCATTTATTACAAACTTTTTAATAGACCAATGCCACATGTAACTCATATATTTTTCATCAGATTTTAACCATTTAATATATGTGTACCCATGTGCCAGACATTTTATTTCTGAAAACTTGTTTTGGAAGGAATTATGTAGAACTGATAATCATTTTCTCCGTCTCAGTTTATTGATTTTTATTTCAATCAGTTAATTTCATTTAATTAATATAACGACACAGGCAGTATATCTTTTTACATACATTAAAACAATCTTACTTGTATAACATAACATACTATCACAGACTGACATTGATTTAAACTGCTATGATGCAAGATCTGGATCCATTTAGAGTTTGGGCAGAAAGAATGGTATACTCCACATTGTTTTCCTGAGCATATATTGACCAGAGAAGGTTCTGACTTCTGAAGTTCAACTTGATAATTTGATTACATGCATCTGTAAACTGTTTTCCATAAAAAATAATCTTGTCTTCCCTCTCACATTTCTAAAATTTAGAAAGTCTCCTTTGATCTTAACTGTGGTTACTCTTATTGTAGTATCAAGGCTTGTTTGTAGTTTACATGAACACAATGGTTCTGAAAGAGGGAATGGCAAGAAGCTGAGTCAAGGAAGTCCATGTCAGATGTTAGGAAAAGGTTCTAGGCTGAGAATCTGGTCAGGGACTGGGGCAGGCTCCCGGGAAAGTGGTTTATCAATTCTACTGGAGCTCAAGAAGTATTTGGGCAACTCTCTTAGAAATACATTTTGATTTTTGTGTAGTCCTGTGAAGTGCCAGCAGTTGGACTCAGTGATCCTTTTGGGTCGCTTCCAGCCCAGAGTTATTCTGTGGTGCTGTGATTCTGTGATCATTGAACAGCATATACTGTAGATACATTAATTTATGAATATATTCTGTGAGAACTGCTCTGAAACAGCTGATGTTCAGTTTGCAACTAGTTTTGAGCTTTCCAGTTAACAAGCTTCTGATTTCCTTTGGAGATCTCCGTTCGGTTCTGTTACCAAAGAAGATGTCTCCTTTCAAAGTCACATGTTATTAAACTGTGTACAACAAAGTTCCATGAAGCATTCATAAGGTACTCTTATAATCTACCCATGTTATTTAAAGACTATTTTTTGTATGTCTTAAAAACAGACTTCTCTTCCCCAAATTTCCAAAATTTAAACCTTTAAATGTAGATCAAGAATATTAGTAATTTCCTATGCCATGTGAAATGCACTACAAAGATCCCATTGGCCTTCCTGGCCACCAGGGCACACTCTGGTTCATGACCAACCTGTCATCTGCCAGGGCACCCAGGTCCCTCTCCTCAGAGCTTCTCTCCAACAGGTCATCCCCCAACCTGCACTGGTGCATGTGGTTATTCCTTCCTAGGTGCGAGACTCCATACTTGCTCCTGTTAAACCTCATCTGGTTCCTTTCTGCCCAGCCCTCTAGCCTGTCCATGTCTCACTTCCAGCGTGTCAGCCATTCCTCTCGGCTTTGTATCATCAGCAAACGTGCTGAAGGTGGACTCTATCCCCTCATCAAGGTCATTGATGAAGATGTTGAACAGGACAGGACCCAACACTGACCCCTATTGGCAATGTTATCTTCTCTGAGAATTCCTCAGAGAATCCAGTTGGATTGAGAGGCTTTTCTCCACAGTTTACTAAAAAGGCATCATTGGCAGACCCCTCTCTGTCACAAGGAACTCCATCCCCTTGTCCCATTGAGTCTAGTTTAAAGCTCTGGTAAGCAAGCCAACCAGCTTACTCCTTAGCCTAGATTTGGCTGCCCAAATCCTCATCCGTTGTATTTGAACACTTCTAAGGATGGGGCATCCACAGCCTTTTGGGGCAACCTGTATTAGTGCCTAACCACCCTTGTTATAAAAAATATGTAGTCCCTAATCTAAATCTAGTCTCTTTCAATTTGAAACCATTACCCCTAGCTCTGTCACTACAGCCTTTGGGAAAAAGTTTTTCACTGTACGTCTTATAAATACCTTCAGAGGACTGAAAGGCTATGGTAAAGTCTTTCTGTAGGCATCTCTTCTCTTGTCTCTTTCAGCCTCTCTTAGGAAAGCTTTGTAGGTGAGGAGCTCCAATCCTTGGATTCCTTTCATGGCTCTCCTCTGGACCTGCTCTAATAAGTCAGTATCTTTCTTATCCTGAGGGCTGCAGAGGTAGATACAGTAGGTGGGATCACATGAAGATGTAGGAGAGGAAGACGGTCACTTTCTTTAACCTGCTTGTAAATCTTTTTATGCAGCACAGGATACTATTTGTTTTCTGGGCTGCAACAGTGCACTGTTGGCTCATTTCATTTACTAGTATCCTTAAGTCCTTCTCTACAATGCTGCTATAAATCAAACCGGTGTCCAGCCAGTACTGATACTGTGGATTGCTCTGATCCATGTGGAGTTTCTTGCACTTATCCTTATTGTACTTCATGAGGTTCATTTGGCTTCTATTTCCAGACAGTCCAGGTCTCTGTGGGTGAGATCCTAGTGTATTGACTATACCACTCAGCTTGGTGTCTACAGACTTGCATTCCAGTCTATCATCTTTATCAATAACGAGGGTACTGAATAATACTGACTCTCATACAGAATCTTAATAGGCACCACTTACGACTGGTTTCCACTTCAGTATTACGACTGGTTTCCATTTCAGTATTTGGCCATTCACTATAAACCTTTGGATGTGTCTGTCCAATTGATTTCTTATCCAATTTGTATGATATCTACTGAATTAATATATTTTCCGTTCAGACATAAGAATATTATGGGGCATTGTGTCAAAAGCTTTGCAGAGAACTGTTGTTTCTTTCCCTTATCCACTAAGGCAATGACTCTATTGTTGCAGGCCATCCGGCAGGTTAGGTGTTAGATCTGTTCCATGACCTTTCCAGGCACAGAGGTGGGGCTCATCACCCTTTAGTTCCCCGACTCTTCCTTGTTCTTTTTCTTGAAAATGGGAGTGATGTTTCCCATTTTCTAGTCACTGAGAAATTTGTTTGACCACCATGACTTTTCAGATATGATGGAGAATGGCTTGGCAACTGCATCAGCCAGTTCCTTCAAGACCCTGGGGTGCATATCATCCAACCCTCTATACATTTATCCATTCAGTCTCATGATTCAGTCTTGGACTTCATCTGTCTGCTCTTATAGTGAGAGGGATTTTGCTTTTCCAGTTCCCACATGGAAGTTTAGGGCCCTGAGGTTCAGGGATATGAGAAAAACAAGAATCCTGGCTGCCAATGAAGACTGAGGCTAAGAATTAACTGAGTAGCTCGTCCTTCTCTGTGCCTGTTGTAGCCAGTTCTCCTTTCTCATATCCTCTCTTTGGCCTGTCTCTTCTGACACGTTGAGAGAACTGAGCTTGTATAGTTTGGAGAAGAGAAGGCTTTAGAGAAACCTCACTGTGGCCTTCCAGTACCTGAGGAGAGCTTATAAGCACAAGGGAGATGGGCTTTTTACCTGGACAGATAGTGATAACAAAAGATAAATGGTTTAAAATGAAAAAGGGGAGATTTCAGTTTGATGTTAGAAAGAAATTATTTACTCAGAAGGTGGTGAAGCACCTGGCATAGATTGCCCAGAGTAGTTGCAGCAAGGCTGGATGGGGATCTAGGCGACCTGATCAAGTGAGTAGCAACCCTTCCCACACAAGTGTGTTGGAACTGCATGAAGTTTGTGGTCCTTTCCAACCTAAGCCAGTCTATGATTCTGTGAGTCTCCTACATCATTCAACCTGAGCCTGTCATGAGCTTGAGGGTCAGCAGAAATGTGAAGATTGATCAATAGTGAAAATTGAAGCAAAAGAGTTGTTAAATACCTTAGTTTTTTCCATGTCAGTGCTCACTGTTCAGTTGTGTAAGATGACTTGCAGAAAGGCTAAATATCCTGAAACTTCTCAGTTTACCATTGAGAAACCTGGCAGGGATCTGTGAAGGCACAGATGTCTTAGAAAAAAAATAATGGAGCACTGTATTAGAGCTAGAGTATACCTGGTGCAGTATTTATAAAAAGAGAAAAATAGACTGTTTTACATAATTATGTATTTGAGCTATTTGCCATTGCACGTTTTAGATGAAAACTCTGACACAAGTTAAGAGGGAGCAACCAAATTCAGAGAATAAGTGCTTTGCTGGCTGTTAAAGACAACAGTACAGATGATGTTGTTAGCTTAAGGAGTCCCTATAGGATGTGTCCTCAAAGGCTGGGATTAAACTGGGAGAGCTGAGAATTGTGAAAGCTGACTTACGTTCTTATTTATGAATTTACTCCCTAAGTATTTACCATTGAGCACAGTTTTATTTCAATAAGACCTTTGAGGAATGGTGATGTGTTAGCTACTCATCTTAAGCATGAGATGTTTTCTATGTGTTTGCATTTTAAAAGATAACAAGTAATTTCCAGCAGTTCTGCCATCTGTATAATGACATGTTAAACACTATGGACTGTTGATAAGATGCAGTATCTAAGGTCTTAAAACTGTTAGCGTTAGAATTTACTTATACCTGTTAGGCATATAGTTATGTGTTTTCCCCAGGCAGTGCAGTTTGTTTAAGTAGGCTGAGTGGACTAATGTGAAGCATGAAATCACATACCTGATAGGTATTAACAATATTTTCCTGGACGTATTGCTTTCTCTAAGGTTTACTCAAGTGATAAACAAACAAAACAGGTGATTACAGCTTGAGTTTTGTTTGCATAAAATGCAGCAGAAGTTGATTTATTTTTATGCTGTTGTTTCTTCTAATATCTTGCATCATTATGTATAAATGTACACACACATATGCACATATACATATATGTACAGGCACACACAAACATATACAAGCACATAGATGTATATATCGTCATTCCTCCTGAATGTAATAAGAATAAATAGATTTATAGACTATTCTGTATTGTGTTTGAGACTCCTGTCTCTTGAATGAGTTGGTGTGATTGCTGTCATGTTTATGGGCTGTTGATTCACTGATGAGTGACAAGACTCTTTCTGTCCTGGAAGTTTCAATATCTGTATATCTATTCAGAAATAATTAAGATTTTAAAGTGTCAGCTCTATGGAAAGTTTTTTTCTTCTGTTTCTAAAGAAAAGCATCTGACCTGAAAAAAAAAAAAAAAAAAGGAGTATAAAGCCCAAAAAAATGTTCTTTTTTATTTTTACAGTCCCTT
>VXAB01003480.1:38536-68069 GCA_013399175.1 Odontophorus gujanensis
GATTGCTGTCATGTTTATGGGCTGTTGATTCACTGATGAGTGACAAGACTCTTTCTGTCCTGGAAGTTTCAATATCTGTATATCTATTCAGAAATAATTAAGATTTTAAAGTGTCAGCTCTATGGAAAGTTTTTTTCTTCTGTTTCTAAAGAAAAGCATCTGACCTGAAAAAAAAAAAAAAAATAGGAGTATCAAGACCAGATAAATGTTCTTATTTATATTTACAGTTCCATTGATTTTTCCAGTTCAAATGAGAAATGTTTGTGTTTGAATCAGAAGCCAAATGTAATTAGAGCATAAAAATATGTATTGCAGTGATTTACTAGGTTTGTGCATTGTTGGTAATTCAAACTAAACTTATGATCTCTGCAGTATATTGCTCTGTGGCACCTTCAGAAGGTTAAGAGTTAGTCTGCATGTTTTCTGTTCACTTCAGGCTTACCTATATTTAATTGGTCCTTTGTGTTACTGTTTCCAAAGCCCAGCATAGAAACTTTTAAACAAAAATCCAGATACAGATATTATTTATATTCATAGTATGTATCTAGGCAATATCAGTGGTATTTATGTTAATAAAAAAGATCTGTCATTCATGAAGTTCATAAACAGTTTCTGTATTCTCGAAAATATGTTTAATATACATTCATTAGTAATTGTTATCTGTGTTATTTTACCAAGGTGACAATGGAGTAGACACAGGGAATCTATTCTGTTTAGCTGTATTTCGTCTTGCTAAAATGTGACAGTTTTCACCAGGGATAGGTATCTTTTACCATAGGTATATGGCAAAGAACATACTGTCCCTAAATTCCTGTGAATATGACATACTCATTCTGTATAAAAGGCTTTCGAATTGAAGTGCAACTTTTCTTTCTTTCTTTCTTTCNGTAGAAAATTACAGTTCCAATAGCAAGAGATTTAAAGTAGCACACAGTTGTATACAGGTGATATCACTGGAATAGACTGGTACTATATGGAAGGAAATCTTTCTTTTTTAACTGAATTTAAGATCAGCGATATTTTGAAGCAATTATGAGAAGAGGGATTCGAAAGGAGCATGTATCCAGTGGCTAGAAACATGCAACTTGAATGTGTTGTGAAAGCAAGGAAGTTTAGAATGAAGGACATATGGATAAAAAATTTGGAAGTGCTAGGTAATGAATTTGTATGAATAAGACTTTCAGTATACTGACTTCACTGGATCACTTTACATTTGAAAATAGTAATAATACTCTTGCCTTTTAAAATGCATCATTACAAATGTGGACATATTTAAGTCATGTTTGGATGTTGTGTGATTGCTGTAAGAAAAAGCAGTGTTTGTATTTGTCAGCATATTTCTTAAACTGATTATGTTGTTTTTTTCCTACTATGGTGCTTTCATTACTTTGGACAACACTATAGGCTTTTATTACAGGTAGTGAATTTCTGCTGCAGACAGCAATCCATGAATGAGTACATGCATTTGATGAATATGTTCAGATATTTTAGTTGGTAATGTGTTTTGTGTAACAGTTCTTTGAAGCAACCTTTGTTTCATTCATATCTGTACATATCTGAAAAGAAAACACATTCAGTAACTTATGTGCTTCTTCTAAGGCACAGTTGCAAAACTTATTCTCTTAAATAGATATTCCGAATATTTTGAATTAACATGAGAAATAAGTACAGAATTACCTGCACTGAGGTAACTTAAGTATTTTGTACGTGGCATGTCCCCATGCAGTACTTTTTTTCTACTGCAGACCACAACTTTCTTTATGGGTAGATAACAGTTTCTTTCCTTAAACTGTGAGTGAGATCATGTTGGCTTTTTAACCACTGCTTTTTTAAATACTAAATGTTTTAATTTGAAACTGTGCTGTCCTTTGAGCCTGTGGAGTTCATTTGGGATACCTTAATCTTGACAGAGCAGCAATTGTTCTTTCTTTTCTTTTTTTCTTCTTGTGGATTTAACCTTGGAACATTTCCAGCTGTGTTAATAAGCCACAGGAAGCTACAGTGAACATACATATATTTAAAGAAGAAATTCTTTCTACTACCTAGTACTGAAACAACTAAACAAGAGCAGCTACTATCTGAAGTCAGTTTCTTTTTCTCTGCATATGAAATTAATAGCCAAGGACAAGACGTGAAAACATTTCACAACAACTAGTTCACTGATTTACGTCTAGTAGCTGCTGTTTGATGCGGCTTTCATGTATAAGGTTGATGTTGCTTAGAAGGGCAAAGTCATAAAGCATGTGTTGCACTTGATATTTTTGGAAATCTCTACGATTCAAAATCTAATTTAATCTAAATTAAATGAAGGTCTTCTTTTTCATATGTTGCATCTACTACAAGGATCAAGTGTAATCAATCTCCTTCAAGGATTGTCACATATGAAAACAGTCTTGGTCATATATTATGGGTATTGTTGAAAATGCTGATTAGGACTTACTACTGCTTCTGCAAAAAAATAAAAAAAAAATAAAAAAGAATAAAGCTTGTAGTGTACATAGTTATTTGAGAATAAATTCTGCTTTTAGGGCAGGCAAGGTAGAGGATAGCAGGTGAGAGTACATGTTATTGAATGGGAAGATTCAGATAGTATTCTTGGACGATCTCTTTTAGGAGGACAAAAAAAAGGAAGTGACTTCTTTTCCCTGTAAAAAACTAGTGAGCATAAGACTGATTTTTATTTGGGAATTCTCTTCACATATACATAGGTTGCTCTGAAAATAAATCTTCATATTTATTGCTGTGGCAAATACAACAGATACAAAGAACACAATAACACTGATTAATAGAGCAAATTCTCAGCTACAAAAAAACTTTTTGATATAATCACCACCATTAGTTCTCAATTTTCTCCAGTGATGAACAAAAGCCTTCATGCTTTGATAGTAAATTTTGTGTGAAAGGAAGTGAACCACAGTTTCTGTCACCACTGCTGAGATGCACCACCCACCAGCTCACTGTGTTCACATCCAGTGTTTGAGCTCCATAAATGTTTGGCAAATGTCATTGATTGTCAGTGGGTGCCATTCAGCACCTTTGCTTCATCCACACTTCCATGTCAGATGCCAAGTTGTCAGAGTGTCCCTCTGCTGGTGTCTTTCACAGAGAACAAACTGTAATGGAATATTGGTGAGAAACTTCAGTTTCTACTGCCATACCGTCATCATCCACCACTGATGTGGTGGACCAACATTATAAAATAGGAGGCTTTACTTTTGGAACAACCCTTCTATTCCAACAAATAAGTTTTATCCAGCTGAGGATAACCACTGACATTAAGAAACGTGTTTCTCAATAGGATGCATTGTAGTGACAGGAATGGACACAACTCTTTAAAATGAAGCACTGGATTTTATTTATGGATAGTAATTTTACAGTTTTGTTTTAAAACATTTTAAGGTGTTACGTGAAGTTAGAGCCCTGCTATATGCTTCTTCAGATATTGTTATGAGATCTATTACTTAGAGTTGTAACATTAAAAATAATTCTTTGTTTTTCAGCTTACTAATTGAAACTTGAAAGAAAATGGACATAATTGTGTGGCTGTGAGGCACAAGGTGGTCTTTTTTGTTTCAGCTGAAGCATTCAAAATATTATATTACAAATCAGAGTGTTACTGCTATTATTTTCAGTAGATATAAGATAAATCATATCTATACTTAGCATGAGATGTCACTGGAAAAACATTAGATTTTTTGTTGGTTTGTTTTGATCATGTTTTGCCTTTTTTGCAGCCCAAATTTCTTTTACCCTTAGTTCACTTTTTCTACTTTCCTTGGAAAGAGATAATAAGAGCTGAAATATTCCGCAGCATTCAAATCTAATTTGTGATTGTTTTATTCAAACCTCAGCAGCAATTTTTGTCACAGAAGCACTGCGTCCCAAAACTGAGAACTCCACTGCCAGATTTGTGTTGGAGTTACTACTCGAATTTAATGTTGTGGTTGAGGGGTTTTGTTTAAATACTGACTAATCCTTCAATTATAAGAAGTATGACTTTTATCTTATTAACTTGGAATACTAATTATGACTAAATTTCAAACACTGTCCAACATTTCAAGCTTGATTTTTATATGCAAACATCCATCAAGCATGTTGATCCAGAAGACACCATTCCATTGCAAGGATGTTCCTGGGAAACAGGCCAGACACTTGAAACAGGATTTTGATTTTTTTTTCACTGAAATCTCAAGCAATGAAAGGTGACAGTGGACCCCCAATAAATGTGTTTATGGCCTGAAAGAAATGAACATTACACATTACAAAAATTAAGTTTCATGTTGCTCAAGCTTTTAAAATAATAGACTGTAGTTTTTAGAAATGGAACATGCATTCAAAATACTAAGTTTTAGACTACTACTTTTTGAAAACCTCAGTGTCAGATAGTACAATAAATAAATACATAAACTTTAAGCTCCTAAGAATTTTACTAGTTCTTTGACATCTGATTCTTTTGCAGTTTTAAGTGAACACACTGAGTTATATCGGTACTTAACAGTGATAATTAAGATGTGATGTTCTGTGTTTTGCACCTTTACTTCATAGTTTGTTAGAGATCATGTTTCTGTTTTACTGCTTTACACATCTCTTTTAATTTGTGAGAATTTATTTGTTTTCTATCACATCTTATTAAAGTACCTAGCAATGCTTGAAAGGAAAACTTTTTCTGCACATTGCACTCTATATAATCAGGTTATATTACTGTTAGCTAATCCTGCTGTTGCTTGTGATTACTTTTATACATTTAATTTACTTTTGTGCTATTGTCAGCTGTTGTAACTTTATAAATAGGTAGAATCATAGAATCACTCAGGTTGGAAAAGACCTTAAAGATCACTGAGTCCAACCTCAACCTAATTATACTACCCTAACTCTAACAACCCTCCTCTAAATCATGTCCCTGAGCACTTTCCCTTAGGCAGCTTTCCAGCCACTCCTCCCCAAACCTGTAGGGTTGCCTGGGGTTGTTGTGACCAAAATACAGGACCGACACTTGACCTACTGAAAGTCATACAGTTTACCTTGTCCCATTGATCCAGTCTATCCAGGTCCCTCTGTAGTGCCTTTCTCCCCTCAGGCAGATCAACCCTCCCTCCCAACTTGGTGTCATCTGCAAACTTACTGAGAGTGCACTCAGTCCCCTCATCAAGATCATTAATTAAGTATGTTAATAAAGGTATATGTTAATAAAGGTATATGTATTTCAAATACCTATATATATAATCTGATTACTCTGACAACAGTAAGGCTACAGATCTCTTTCAGATATGTAAGAACTTAATATAGATGTTTATTAGTAAGTAAAGTAATTGAATATGATGGTTATCTTTCCTAGGTATAGCATATTTGAGTGGAATGTGCAGTGAAAAACGAAAATGTATTATTGCAGAGGACAATGGTCTCAATCTTGCTTTTACCATTGCCCACGAGATGGGTCACAAGTAAGTATGCGAATAGCAAATTTAATTTTCTTTCATATTATGACTCTGTAATTTACGTTTAAACTGATGGTGTACTTCAGTTTTTCTCCTATTAGGAAAACTTTTAATTTTGACAAAAACTTTGGAAAATAATAATAATGATAATAGCGACATATATTGATATGCATGACTTAGAATCAAATAAGAACTGTTTGTAAATTAAGAAAATTTTTACAATTTTCTGTTATGCAGGAGTCTTTATAGAGTCACAGTAATTTGGTGGAGTTAGCTGGAAGAACTGACATAGTCAAGAGGAAAAACAAAGCCCCAAGATATTGTTTCTTTTTTTTTTTCCCTTTCAATATGTGATCCAGCACTACGTATTGTCACCAAGAAGCATTTTAATGAGATCATGAGTTAGAAGAGCCCTTACTGAATTTTGCATTGTCAGATTAGATCCCTGACTTGGGAAAAGATGCATCTTATCAACAAAAAACATGATGCTTTGAGCATCCTAAGAATTGGTGATGTGCAGATTCCTAGATTGAAGAGCAGGAGGAATGTGTAGCACTTCTGTGAAGTTTCAGGGTAAATGTTTGTTCTGCACTATCAAGTTTGAGAACACTGGGTATTGATCTAATAAACCAGGATTGCCTCACTGCAGACAAATCAGACTTCGCAAGCAGAAGAGATGGAGGTTCACTGTTGCTCTGATCAGTACTGCTAGGAGTTCTTCCAAAATTACTGTGTAAGCCAGGCTTTGACTCTTGTTGCATAAAAAATATATATATTTTGGGCTTTGGATATCTATGGAGATGAGGAAGAGAAGTGACCTAGGATGATCTTCCTACAGGGACATAAAAACTAAATTGCTGGTATGTGAATCCAGTGAAAAATGCTGAAGGCATTTCAGAAGATTCAGGTCACTCATTCATTCAGATAAATTTGGAAAAACAAATCATGGTGGGGCCTCAGACGTCTGGTTCGCAAAGTAATAATGTCATTTGGATGTCCATAGAGAAAATACCGCATTTCTCTGTATGTACTGTAGTTGATGTGTAAAAGCAATGGAAGTGAAGAATAAACCAAATGAAATTAGAGAGCAAAGGGCAGACTGTTACTTGAACCACACCATTTATTCAAGAAATTCAACCTCATAAAGGATAGAAACAATCTATATAGAAATTAGAAACCTTACAACTTCAAGAATAGATAGCCAGCTGTTCTTGGGATCCATTGATCCACCTTGTTGGAAAACGCACAGGGACATTCAGGTTGATCCCTGGTTCACTATTAGGCCGGATTCCTAAATGTGTCTGAAGTAGAATGGTCACTTACCAAAGAGAGTAAAATAATATTTAATAAAGATTCATTTTCTCGACTTTCTCTGACAGCCTACTCTTGCTGACTGAAAGGAAACACACTGAAAATAGTTGACTTCTTGGATAGGGAGAGCAAAAATGTAAAAATATTTTTTGAAGACAAACATTTGAATGAATGAATGAATGAATNACTTTAGATACAACAATAAAGTTGAAAGAAGACATTTGCTTTGTATGAAAAGAACAATTAACGTGTAACTGATCAGCACAAAGTCAACTCCAAAAGGAATGGTAGGAATACCAAAAAAAATGANTGGTTCGCAAAGTAATAATGTCATTTGGATGTCCATAGAGAAAATACCGCATTTCTCTGTATGTACTGTAGTTGATGTGTAAAAGCAATGGAAGTGAAGAATAAACCAAATGAAATTAGAGAGCAAAGGGCAGACTGTTACTTGAACCACACCATTTATTCAAGAAATTCAACCTCATAAAGGATAGAAACAATCTATATAGAAATTAGAAACCTTACAACTTCAAGAATAGATAGCCAGCTGTTCTTGGGATCCATTGATCCACCTTGTTGGAAAACGCACAGGGACATTCAGGTTGATCCCTGGTTCACTATTAGGCCGGATTCCTAAATGTGTCTGAAGTAGAATGGTCACTTACCAAAGAGAGTAAAATAATATTTAATAAAGATTCATTTTCTCGACTTTCTCTGACAGCCTACTCTTGCTGACTGAAAGGAAACACACTGAAAATAGTTGACTTCTTGGATAGGGAGAGCAAAAATGTAAAAATATTTTTTGAAGACAAACATTTGAATGAATGAATGAATGAATGAGTGAATGAATGAATGAATGCATGAATTTAAAAGGCCCTCAAAATGTAGCTAAAATATTCTCAGAGGCATATGCCTTGCCCATTCTAAACTTTCTCAGAAGTGGGGATTAAATAGTCAACATCTAAACCAGTCATAAGTCTTCCTTTCTTCCCAGATGTTAAGTCTTCTAAAAATTTTTATGAACTCTTCTGAAAGAACTTACTTAATCATTTCCTTATTTTTGTCTAGTATCACTGTTTTGATTGCTCTCATGAAAAAAGCAGCAGTAGAGCAGAAATAAGAACTATTTGTCAAAGAACTAAGAGAACCCTACCTGCTTTTTTTTGAACAGCAATTAAATGTACTTGCCTATAGATTATCATTTCAATAGATATAGAATATATTCAAAATAGCCTCTGTAGATTTTCACTCAACTTAGAGCACTGAAAAATAAATACATTCACAAAAGTTTTCTAATGATGAGCAACTAAATATCTTAGAAAAAACTGACAGTTTGCATTCAGAGTTGCTTATTTTTGTGCACCAGTCTTCATTCTGTTATTTACGTGTTCCACATTTACTTGTCTCTGGTAAAATCTCATGGTCAGAACAATTCTCAGACATACATNTGTCTTTGTTTTAAATCAACCATATTTTCCAGTTCCATCCCAGGGCATTAGGAGCTGGACTGTGTTTTCAGAGATTTAATGTTGTAGCATATGAATGGATTTATTTTAATTAATCAACTCTGTGTGTTTTAATAAACCTAGGGAGCAAATTGGTAATTATGTAAGTTATATTACAGAATAAAAATGAACGAAAATGGATTAAAAGGCATAGTCTCCACATGGAGAACTGCAACAAGATAAAGAATGTTAATATTACTGTTACCAAATACAGGGTATTATTGCTTCTTAAGTACTGAGAAGTAAAGGATTGATATAAACTGCAGTTTCTCAACCTAAATAAATTAACAATTAATTTATGTTCCAAGTACACTGGTGGAATTTCTAAAGAGTCAGTTCTATACTCATCAACATTCTTTTTCTGGTAAGACTTTTGTGAAACATGAAATCTAACTGTCTTTAAAATTCAGGATGTTCTATCAAGTATTCTGTAGTTACAAACAAATAAATTAAAAAAATGGATTTTTTCAATCATCTACTTAATCGTTCATCATGAAAATAAGTACATTTCTTTTTGTGACAATATTAAATAATCATATAAAATCCGGTGGAAATAAAAAGTTTTAAGTGTTTGTAAGGTAATGTCATTATAAGAGGCTAAGAGAAACTCATTTACTCCGCTACATCTTTCACAGAAGTACATAGAATCATGTCTGAAGGATAAGTCTACCATCTGAAAGTCAAAAGCAAAGCTTCATTATTTGTTTAGAAACTTAGTTCTAATCAGCCATTCAACATTTACTTTGGACAACTTTTTAAATATTCAGAACTAAAGAAGTATAGCCCAATTGTACTTCTCTTGAGAATGGACAAACAGTGCAGTGGAAACCAAGATCAGTGAATTTTATTTATATTGTACACTTTGATTCAGCCTTGATCTGTTTTTATTTCATAAGGAATTAGTTTGTTGAAATTTTAGAATAATAAAATGCCTACTAGTTTATTATTATTGTAGCTAAACAAGTCACGTGTGTTTTTAATGACTGCTATTAGAAATAACATTGATGAACCTGTATCCATTCAATTTATGAATTTATTTAACACCATTTATGGTGTTTTGGTTTTTAATACTATTTTAAAGACCTGGCGATCATATACACCCACTTAAGTTCTCAGATAAGGCACTGTAAAGGAGTGAAAAATTCCACTAAAAATCTACTTCAAAGTGTTCCCGTATATAAAGACACATTATCATTCTCACTGATAACAGGTAACCATTGAGGAAAAAGACACTTAAATTTAAAAAAGAAAAAAATTTTTTTTTAGAAAACAACTTGTTATTTTGTTGTGCTTTGTTTTGCTTTTAATAACTTGAAAATTCAGCATGGGAATAAACCATGACAATGACCACCCATCGTGTGCAGATGGACTCCATATCATGTCTGGAGAATGGATTAAAGGACAGAATCTTGGTGATGTTTCATGGTCCCGGTGCAGCAGGGAAGATCTGGAAAGATTTCTCAGGTATATCTTTCAAGAAAAGTAATGTGTATTGTGTATCTTTTACTAATAGTTGCAGTAGCCTGAAAAAAATCTCAGCCTTCCTGTGGGAGATTTAAAAGGAACTTCCATTTATATAATCCCTCAAAATAACTTAAATCACAAACTAGATATTATTTGGCAAATTACTATTTAGCTATTTTTGGCAATTATTTATACTTTTATATGTTCAATATGTGAATGTGTTTGTATAAATATATAAGCACAAGAGTCCATTTTAAAATATATTGAAGTATATTAATATAGCATATATTGAAGAAGGCTGGACAGAAAACTTTTAAATATTGTATATGTTTTATGATTTGTGTTGTGCCATTCAGCGCTATGCAGTTCAATTACATTTATTCCTTTATTTTACTGGGAGATATTTGATAGAGAGTGGTATGCCTGGAAACAAATTAAAATGTTCATTTTCATTCTTATCTCTCAAAACAGAATCTTAACTTCATGGACATATCTATTGAGAATTTACTTAAAACATTGAAGCAGTTCTGAAGCCTGCTTTATTATTCTGATATAGTTAATTGAAATTATATTTGAAGTCTCTGTGTCTCAGCAGAAATCATGTCTGTGATGTGATGCATTAAACAGGTTTAGGCACTTTCAAATCTTTTTTTCTTCAGTTGTTGAGAAAAGTTAAATTTCTATCTACTGGCTCAGAAATTTATGTTTAAAATATTAGTGGGTGTGAAAAACAAGCTGCATAACTGTCTTGTATTAACTACTTGTTAAATAGCAATCTAAATTTCTTTCAAGACCTAATCTGTTAATGTTAACACTGTAATCCAGAATGTTCCTGAAATTCCTAGTGCTTCTGATAATTTTTCTGCAAATATGCAAATCAGAATACTATTAACTTTTAGCAAGGAAGCAGACATTAATTTATGTGGAGTCATTTCTCTGAATGACAGCTCAGTGCATATGAAAAAAAAGAAGAAATTGCAAGTTCATATTCTGCTAACGTCGAACATCCAATGTGTGTATAAGTCAGCATGACAATCAGGCTCGTTCAGATTGCTCAGCATATGAATCTCTACATATTGCCAGGTCAAAGGCCAGTAGCTGTCTGCTACAGACAAATCCTCAGAGCCTCAATTCTGTGATTATTCCCTCCAAGCTCCCAGGAATGACATACTCTGCAGATGAACAGTGTCAGATTATTTTTGGACCAACTGCTTCTTTTTGCCAAGAAATGCAGGTAAGGATGGGAATATACTTCAGAAAATATATCTACCAACTTATATTTCAGTTATTACTGTTCATGTGTTTAAGAGAAAGAGAACAAATCACCTTCGAAGCTAAGTTTACACTGTGCTACCCTGAAGTTTAAAACATTCTCATATGTTTATCTCGTAAGGCTTGCTTAAATCTCAAAACACGCTGAGTCAAGATCTGCTTTATCACTGATATGTTCACTGTGCTTTGGAAATAGAAAATTAAATAATGTGAAGTCACCTCATTGCAGTAAATGGGATATTTCCTATTTATTCCACTGGGACCAGATTTTGTGTGTTGATTCTGTTTCATTATGCTTTGGGTGTTGAATCTCAGAGTGAAAACAGTGGTGTTATCGAGGCTCTCTAATTAGACCCTAACCAGCAGCATTATACCCTATGAGCCCAGGCTGAACCATGCAGTGCCATTGCAGTACAATTTCCAGTCCTGTTAAATAAGATTTCTGTAGTGCAAAGGAATCTCAGAGCAATAGACAGAACACACACAAAAAAGTAGATATTTAAGTTGAGCTGGGATCAAACTATACAAACTTTCCAAAAATCCTCCATGGACATTGACTGTGTAACACTGGTATTATTTTGTAACTGCAAAATGATGTTTGAGTCAATTTTTACCGTCTTCTTCTGAAATATGAAGATGATACGTGGACTTAACAAATACGTTTATTTTAATCTACCAAATTCTTTCATTTTACTTATTCTGAAGGTAATGCAAAGTTCACTATGTTAACTATGCAGATTATTCTGACTACCATTGGGGAAGTCAATACATGAAAGACTCTTTCACAATTAAAACAGTATTTCTGAAGTTGCAGTACTAGTTTGTTACAATAATTTGTTGTTGTGCACTGGCAATCACTGAGTTTTCCGTCAATTCAAAACTACTTTCATTTGTCACTGCATACAAGCTCCTACCCTGCTAGTATCTGGCAGTTTACTGTGGTTACAGTTGTCCGGAAGCCAAGAAATGAGTGAGAAACATTCCCCTTAAAGGTTCATTTAAACTTCAGTAAATCCAACAGTTTATAGCCTAGGATTTCTTGAATCTGTTCTATTTGCTGAAGAGTTCATGCACTTCGCTATAACTGTGTAGAAGATACATCATGAACTAAGTCAGTCTTAAATTTTTTGTGGCTGGGAGTTGGTTTGACCACAGACTACGTACAACTTTTTTTAAAAAAACAATTACATTTTTTTTTTTTTTAAACAGCTATTCAGGAAAGAATTGAATAATAATGAAAATTATCTTAATGATATAAAAATGATAATATCAGTGGTACATTCAGGATTGCATTTCTGCTGTGATGTACTTTTCTACAAATTCTATTATTGAACAGCAGTTGATAATTTACAGTCACCTTACATGGCAGCCTCTGCAAAACAATGCAGATGCCAATGATTTTCCCTTTCTGTCAGGAATTACTTTTTGTGATTTAATGGCTAAAGCAAGGGACTGAAGCCACCACCGAATGCCTACTCCTGTATTTTCCTATAAGTGAGGCTTGCTCTTCCATGAATAGTATCTAGACTGTATTTTTTCTTCTTTTTCTTTTCAGCTTTATTTCAAAGACTTCTTTCTCATACCCTAAGTAGAATTTATAGAGCCTGAGAAAAGTGTGAGTGGATCTTGGGTACAAAATTTATGTTATGTCACCGTGCTTATCTTGTAAAGGAGCCAAGTTTGCTTTTATGCCCATGATGTCTCATACAAGAATCATTTAGAGCCTAACATTGTTTCACATAACAGATAGTGAGATCACGGCCCAGAAGTAGTTCTTGATGATTAAATGTAGAACTTGACAATTGAGTATAACTGTTGAACTATTGAATGCTGGTTTTCAAGATTAAAGTCCAGGATGTGAGTGCTATCTAGTCAGCTCCACTAAAACAATTCCTGTCATAACACAGCTGTGGTCTTTTCAAGGAAGTAGGAGACTGGTTATATTTCATGGTGATTTTTAAGACATTTCAGGGAAAGATCACAATGTAAAGAACAGAAGTCATGGAAACATTATAGCCCTGGAGAAATATCCATCCTCATATCCACCACCACACTGTAAACAATCTTGACTTTGCACATACACAGTTCTGAAATGCTTGTTTTGTATCCGTTCCTTCCTTTCAGCTGGATCTTCTTTCCAGATGCCTATATGATTGGAAAAGCATCCCTATCACACACACAGATCTCCCTCACTCATTTAAAAAGCGCCTAAAAAAAGAAAGAGTTCTGTGTTACATTGTGACTTTTATGTTATATTTTATTCAATTTTAGTTGTTTAAGAGTCTCTATTAACTATTAAACCGTTCTTTCAGAAAAAGAAATCATATATGCTTGGCAATATTTTATTTTACATTGTACACACAAAGGGATATTTTACAGATCGTGAATAGTTTAATAAAATCAGTATACATTTATCACTTCCAATAACTCTCATTTTCCATCTTAGTCTAATTGTAATTGTTATTTTACTGTGGTTATGATAGTTAACTACTAAACCTTTGTGAATATAACTATCCAGGTTATGAATGGATAAAGTTTTCTACCTAAAGCAGTAAATTTCTATTTCAGAGGTTTGTGCTCTGATTTTTGTATGACTGTACTACTGACACTGGAACCAGATTTCTGTTTCCAGATTAGAAACTGATTTTCTTATCAGTCTTACATACAGCAGATTTCTGGAGAAGATCTTAGGGTGTGCATCACTCTTAAATTCACGTCTCCTTAAGAGAATTGCCTCTGATTTTGCAAGAGAAGTTGAGCAGAAGGTGAAATTATTTAGAAATTAAAAAAAAGGAAAATGTATGTGAAAATTTGACTTCAGTTTTGGTCGGCTTTTCCTCACATGTAATCACTGATGAATGAAGACATGAGGATTGAAAAAAGTCGTAGAGAAACTTCCAAATTTCCTATGAATACATTCTTACAAACTTCCAGTGATCGTAACCTGTGTAGTTCTACAAGGATTGATTTGACCTTATGTATATAAATGGATTCCTTTTCAAACCTTGCTTTTTTTTGGTAGTGGCAGTGCTGCTCTCTCCGTTTCATATAAAATGAACAAGCACTAAGAAATGTATGGATGTGACACTGAGGGACATGGTTAGTGGACATGGTGGTGATGGATTGATGGTTAAACTTGATGATCTTAGAAATCTTTTCCAACCTTAATGATTCTATGATTCTAAGTAAAAGGGGTGAAAATATGGATTAATTTTAAAAATAATTCACAGCAAGCTCCAGATGTTATTAATAAAGAAGCACACCCCCTGTACTCACCTGTTTGTAAGCACCTGATTGGTGCTAAGAAGTACATTTTTATCTAGGTGCACAGTTTGTTTGCCTGATTTGTATGCTAATAAACAAAGGTAGAATCTTCCTTTCAGCCTTAGCACTATTGCAACTTTTTCAGTCCTTTTTGGAGTGCATCTGAACACTGACATGTTCTTAACATGGTGCAAAGTTATTCCTATGTGCTTTGTCAGTGCTGGAGTACGTACATGACCTCTAGGGTTAAACTCGGGGAGTTCTTTCCTATTTCTGTCAACGTACTATCTTGATTTGTACCATGTGACAATGATTAATAGAAAGTGAAGCAGAATTTGCCTGTACTGATTTTTGTCCATGTTTAGCCAGTCTTTAAACGTACTTCAGTATCATGAAGCTGGTAGCTTTATTATAAAATTATTGAATTATACACAGAAAGGAATTTTGCTTAAGACGGATTTCGTACTTTGTACTATACCTACGTACTTGCTTTTCAGCATGTCATATGCACTGGATTGTGGTGTAAGGTGGAAAGTGAGAAGGAATGCAAAACTAAACTGGATCCACCTATGGATGGAACAGACTGTGAGACTGGAAAGGTATGTTTCAGGTTTTCCTACAGCAGAAGTGATAAAGCAGTGTAAGTTATATATTGAACACCTGACATTTAAGGAAAAAGCTGAAAAAGTATCTGCATTTGTTTAAGGTTACTGCTAACCTCAGTTTTCATGGAAACTGTACATATGCACTAAAATGTACTATATATTTTCTGTCATATAATCTAGACATGGTACAAAGAAGGACATTTCAATATAAGCTCTGAAATGTTTTAAAACAAGAGATTGCTGAAGCCACCTGTTTTAATGCTTACACTGTTTTATTTCGGTCTTGTTCTGTTTTTCTGTCCTGTTTATGAGTTGAATGCCATTGTTACCATGTTGTTCTGAACAGAAACATAACCTTTCAAAGACAGAAAGATTTCATCTCCAATTTCCATTTAAAATCAGATTTGTATTCTGACTTTTCAGGATAAGCTTTGTAGAGATACTTACAGAGTCAGTACATCTAAAGGAGCAATTAATGTCATTAAAATATGACATCAAGGAGAAATAATGGTCACCTGAAGTCAAACTTAGATTAATTGTTGTCTTTTGGGAGCTTTCATGTTTTAATAATTGCTGTCATGTGCGAATAAAACTGTAAAGGAAGATAAGTAAGAGGATAACAGAGCAGAAATATGCGTGTATCTTGGGATTTCCATGATACTGTGCTGACAGCAGTTTGCTGGAGTGATTTGCTCTTTGACTCATATTGCAGTCACCAAGGTCTATCATCATTCCTCTAATCCTCTGGTGTTTGGTAGCTCTGTCTGTGGCAGGGGGGTTGAAACTTGATGATCCTTCTGTCCCTTCCAATCCAAGCCATTCTATGACTGTATTATTCTAAGAGAAGCAAACAGATGGATCAGTCAACTAAATTTTTCAAGTAATATCATTTTGTATACTGAAGGAAAAACAGGATGCATTTATTTTCATATCTCTAAAAGTCTTACCAGACTAACACATGATAGTTGGTCTGGAATCAACATTTGGAAAGACACAGACTTATCTTTGGTTGAAGGTTATATTCTTTATGCTGACACTAGAGTGCCTCTGGTGTGGAATAAGAAAGTAGTGGAAATCATTGAGACCCTGAATTTTCTGTTAAATAATAATGGCCTCTCAAATGGGACAGCCCCAGATTAGTGTACGTTCTGAATATCATTATCTGTACATCATTAATTCGCTTGTAAAAGGGGATAATAGCAACTACTTGCAGACAACTTGTTCTTACACGTTATGTTGATAGTTGTGGGAGCATTATGATATGGTGTCTGGTCAAGCTGCAAGAACACCTTATTTATGACCAGCAGTAGAAAGTTAAGCAGACATCACTGAAACATATCAGAGAATTAGACGGGATTCGTCTCTTGTTTACTTTAAGTCTGTTCAAGACAAGCTTCAGATTGCACAAGCCATTAGTTTTGCCTTTCTTATGTTGTAGAGATGAAATATTCTCGACTTGTATTATTCTCTTAGGACATTAGGAAGTGATTTGAGTATCATTTACTTCGCCTCTCTACTTTTAAGCTCATTCCAGCTCATTTGTTATGTAAGCCAAGGATTTCTAAGCACCCCTCAAATTCTACATCACAAAGATACAGTCTCTACAGAAAACTCAATTTTGCCTATGTATCTGAAGGAATATGATTAAATAAATATGAACATGTTCAGTCTGTAATATAAAAAAGCATTACAAAATTTGTAGTTTCTGATTGTATATTCAGTGCAAAGTATTAAGTCAGCTCAGTGAAGGCTATCCCAATTTGGTATAACTATGTCACTGTTGCAATGCTATAATTTAAGGCAGAAAATTAATTACAATTGATCAGTTGGAAACTGTAGGTAAAATTTAAGAACACTAGACATAAAGTTTTACTGTACACAGTACAGATAACAGAGGTATATTGTAAATGTTACAGACATCTTTATTGTTTTCATTACTGACATGTTTTTTCAAGGTATGAGTTTGTGATTCACTTTATCTATTAACACCAGTAATTCAGAGTGCAAAGAGAAATGTGTTAAATTCGTGGTCACTGAAATTAATTGTTTGTTGTCTGCTATAATCTTACTGCTTTGTAGTTGTGGAAATCTCATAATGTATGTATTGTGGTTTGACTTGGCACGCAGCCAAACTCTAAACAGCCCTCTGCTCACCCCCACTTTTCCCAGCAGGATGGGAGACAGAATTGAAAAAAAAAAGAAGGTACAACTCATAGGTTGACATTTAAACTATTTACTAGGACAGAAGAGAAATAACAAAAATGACAATAAGTTCATACATTTATATATAAATTTATATCATTTATATATACCACTACCTGATGACCAGTACCCAAACAGTCGCTGTGCACCAGCAACCACCCTGGCAAACTCCCCTCATTTTTAAAGCTTTTTTTTCATGTGGTTCTGTACAGTATGGAATATCTCCTTGGCCAGTTTAGGTCAGCTGTGCTGGATCTATCCCCTCCTAGTTCTTCATGCCTCCCATCCCCCTGTGTGGAAGGGCAGTACAAGAAGCTGAAAAAGTGAAATTGAAGTGAAGCAAAAATGTCCTTGCATCTGTCCAGCACTACTTAGCAACTAAAACGTCAGTATTTTATCAATACTGTTTTTATCAGCATATAAAGACGCTATCAGCATATCAGACACTATTAAGAGAATCAACTCTGTCCCAGCTGAAACCAGGAGGTTATGAAACAGATTTTCAGGTGGTATAAATTGATGAAATACTAGTACTCTGCAGATGTATCATGCTTTATAGAAGATATGGCAATAGACTACAAAGCATAAGAGTTGTGATTGGATATTGTGAACTTGCTGTTATCTTGGGAAATGATACATAAGTATGAGATTATTGAGGTGGCATTCTGGACTTCTTTAAATAAACATCACTTGACTTTTTCAGAACTTTTTCAGCACTGTAGAGGTTTCCATTCCTGTCTCTTCGAATACAAATTGTGAAAAAAATCTCATTTTCTCTGCAACTTATAGGAGAATCTCATGTTATTACAATTGTCACTGGATAATGAGTGATAAAGCGGTTTTCACTAGCTCTGTCTGTACTAGTGAACTAATCAAATTGAGGGCACAACACAAACACAGTACTGTGATTATCCAGTTCAGCAAATGGACAATCCCTGCAACGTATTTTGACTGGCCCAACCTCAAACAAAGTTGACAGCATGATCTGGAAATCATTTCTTTTCCAGGGAGCACACTGTTAGAAATGAACTTGAGCATGAGCACATGCTATCTGGACAAAGAGCTAGAGGGAGGTCACGTATACAAGAAAGGTGAAAATAGTAAGAAGAGATACTCCTGACTCATATGAAATCTACTGAACAAAATGTTTGTGTTCTTCCTTGTGGAGAGTGAGTTGTTTTGCATATACCTTTCTTTATTTACTTAAGAGCTCAATTTTTACCTAGTGGTGTAAGGCTGGAGAATGTATCAATCGGACAACTTTGGTGGAGCATATGGATGGGGAGTGGAGCACGTGGAGCACTTGCAGCCGTACTTGCAACACTGGTATCAGCAGTCGACAGCGCAAATGCACTGGGTAAAAATAAGTTCAGGTTTCCAATCCTGTATTTCTGAACAGAATTTAAATCATTCCAGTACAAAAAATCATTAAGATATTGCTTTTCTATGTAAAAGTAGCGAATACTGAAAGAGGCTTAGAAGAACTAAGTATTTGATTTCTTTTAATTGCACATTAACACTATTTTTTCTTTTGTTTTCTTTTCTCAAAAGCCTGAGTTATACCATGAATGAAAAAATAAAACTTGTTCATAGCTTCACCTCAAGAAGAAAGAGAATACTAAATCCATAATTTTTGGCTTGCAGAGTGCCAGTACATGGTTCTTGTCATTCCATTTTGGTGGAGAAAAATTGTCTTCTGCTTCATTTTGAGAGCCAAAGAATTGTACCTTTGACAAAGAGATCTTTTACTTCTGCAGACTGATAGAATATCTAGAAACAACATTTAGAAGACTCTTGTCTTGCAAAAATGAAAACATTTAGCTGTATCATAGTAGCCAGATAAAATATGCTTTCCTTTTGATTACACAGTGCCCCATGTCACTTCTGTGGGTCATTTAGACACCAAAAAAAGGGAAAAATAGAAGTGGTAACAGAACACAGCAGGTAGTGAAATTAGAGTAGAATAAGTGAATGGTTTAGGAAAGAGTAGGACAAAATGCAAAAATGAAGAAGAATGAAAGACAATATCACTGGTTTGCGACAAAATAAATAAATAAATAAAAGAAAAGATGAGTGAACAGTCAGAGGAGTTAAGAGGGATGTATGCACAGAGACCCATAGAAAATGCTTGGATATGGCTATGCTAATGAACAGTAGTTAACAGAGTCCTTAGACTGAAGAAAAAGCTATTGTATATCCTTACAACTAAATGCTACTTCCTGTAGCTTCCAGTAACTCTAGTTTTTGCAATTCTCTGTTCTGCATTTGTTCATTAATTCATACAATCACAGCAAGAGAAAAATCACCAGAACTTCATCAGAAGTATAATGGAGATTCTCTGTGCTGAACATCCCTACTAATGCTAGTTTTTCTGTGGAATCAAGTGAAAGTTATGGTGTAGCACTATTACCTGTAATGCAGCCAGTCTAAATAGAAGTCAAACGTGTTCTGTGACTTCACCTTTTTTTGTGAGCAATTTCTTAGTGTTATGTATCGTCAATAAATCTGCTATTTATTTTTTGTGTGTGTGTTTATCTTAAAAAAGTCATACTGTATGTTTCTAGATATTGCCAACAATAAAGTATTATATTTATGCCATCATTTCTAGTCTAGGCGTTGAAGGTGAGTGTAATGGCCCTGTGATGCAGTACAGAGTATGCGAAAATCCTTCCTGTCCTGCTGGTGTGCCTGCCTTCAGAGACTGGCAGTGCCAGGCTCTCAGTGTCAGATCTTCATATCAGAAGCACGTACACCAATGGCAGGCTGTCATTGATGACGGTAAGTCTGTCATCTCTCACATTTCCAAAGTGTTGTTATATATTTTCTTTAATAAATGATGATTATCACTGAATAATGATGATTATTTAAAAGTATATCATAATGAGAGCAAACAAATCAACTAACCAAACCAAACAAAACAAAAACAGAAAGCAGATCAGAGTTAAGGACTGAAAACAGTTAAGTTGAGAAATTGAGTCTTTACAACTAGTAGTAAAGTTGTGCCTAGAGTAACAGCAGAATACTGTAAGTATTCAATTGCCGTTAATATTTCACTCATAAGATAACTAATCAGAAACCATTACAAACCACAGATTTTGCTGAATCCTGAAAACTGTTAAGATATTATTACAAACATAGTTTAATGTATGTCCATCTTGAAGATTTTATTTTTGTGTTAAGAGGCTTTATATAGAATACTAAAGCTGGCACAATGAAAACTTGTCATTTTGTTTTCAGTAAGATTGTACATTAGCTCATGTTCAGAGTAAGGAAACTCTCTTCATTTATTTCAAAGATCCTTATCTAGTGAATCGGTATTATTTTACCAAATTTCATTTTAGAGCAGAAGCACATGATATATATCCTAAGGATCAAAAGTTTTCAACCTGACTTTGAATAATTTAGTCATCTGATGAAAAATTTTGTCACTCTCCCATTTCCCATTGAGAATGGATGACTGTTTTCATCTAAGTATGTTCTGAGACATCTTGTCTTAAGCTGCCCTTCAGAAGACACAGAACTAGACATCACCTGAAGAATTCTAGTGTTACAGGAATCCATTGTTCCCAAACCCTTAGTCATTTTCCCTCATGGACTTTAATAACTGCATCATGCCCAGAGTAGTTGCTGTTACTTGAGTGTGGTCACCTGTAATAAGTTGTCTAGTGTTGTCATTGATGAGATGCATTCTAGGGCCACAAGAAACTGAGTGGATAAAGTTGCTAAGCCACTACCTATCATATTTGCAAAGTCTATTTTCTGTCTTTGTTGGCAACCTGAACAGTGGGCTTGAGTTCACCCTCAGCATGTTTTTCATCAACACCAAATTGTTTTTTACAGTGAACGTGTACCTGAGGGAAAGGACGCCATCAGGAGGGTATCTCTTGACATGCTTGAGATGTGGGCCCATGTGAACATTGTGAAATTCAACAAGGCCAAGTGCAATGTCCTCTACCTTTTGAGCTATCCAAAGCACAAGTGAAGGCTGAGAAGGGAGTTGCTTGAGAACAACCCTAGGGAGAAGAACATAGGGGTGCTGGTTGATGAAAAGTTCAGTATGAGCTGGCAATGTGTGCTTGCAGCCCAGAATACCAGTTATATCCTGGGATGCCACAAAAGAAGCATGACTAGAAGGGCAAGGGAGGTGTTTCTCCCCTCTGCTCTCTTGCCACCCCTCATAGCTCCCCTTTATTCAGCTCTGAAAAACAGGAACCTGTTGGAGCAAGTCCAGAGGAAGGCCATGAGGATGATCAGAGGGCTAAAGCACCTCTTCTGATAAGATGGGCTGAGAAAGCTGAGGTTGTTCAATCTGGAGAAGAAAGGGCTTTGAGGAGACCTCACAATGGCCCGCCAGTATCTCAAGTGGATCTGCAAGAAAGCAGAACAGGGACTCTTTGTCAGAAACGGTAGTGATCGGACAAGGAACAATGGCTTTAAAATAAAAGGAGGTTTAATTTAGACATTATGAAGAAATTTTTTACTTTGTCCAAATAAGTTGTGGATTCCTCTTCCTAAAGGTGTTCAAGACCAGGCAGGTTGGGGGTTTGGACAATGTGGTCTAGCGAAAAGCATCTCTACCCACCCATTGGAGTGAGGTTAAAACTAGATAATTTCTCATGTCCCTTCCAGTCTAAACCATTGTTACAATCTGCTTTTTTTTTTTCTCTTTGAGTTCAGTGTCCTAAAAAAAATTTAGTTTGTGATATTGATAAGGTACTTCTTTGAAAAATTCTGATGCATGAGGTTCGTGTAGACACCAGGTGCCTTTCATTTTACTGTTTAAGTAATATTGCAGAATGGACAAGCTCAGGCAGTCTCAGAGTTTTATACTGGAAGTGGCTTGTGTCTGACTGGCTTCATGTATTGATGATAAAGATCACATATGTTTGTATTTTTCCCCTGGAGATACCCAGGGCTGTGTCAGTTTCAGTATGTTAAATGTGCCCAGACTACTTTCTGGTTTGTAAGTGAGCTGGCAGAGAAGGCCTGTGTCAGTATTTCTCTGCTATCTAACACTCTGAAAATGATGGTGACATCCAAGCTGCTTTTGGGAAATGGTCATTTTCAAGTGGCAATTTCTAGTCTTGACCCAGCTAGTGCTAGGTAGCACAGGCAAAAAATGTGCTATAGTCTGTTTTACAGAGAACTGTATAGAGAGTAGAGTTCTAGTGCCCGTGAATGTTTCCTGGAACTGTTTAATTTACTAATAAAAATACACTCCAGGAATCTAGAAGTCAGCATGAAGTCAGAGTGGTGTAGACTGCATCCAAATGAAATCAATTTCAAGTTCAAGATTGACATTATCCTTTCAAGAATCTGCTAAAGATTTGGGAAAGAGTTCTGAGTTAATACACTTGTGACTAAAGATATAAAAAAGTTATATTATTTTGTATGCAGTTGACCACTGAGAGGAGTCTTATTTTATTTGTTATTACTTTGGCAGTAGTAGAGCAAACTTCATTATTTATAAATGATGACCCTGTGGAATACATGGCTACATAGGATAAAATTACTTTTTGATTCTTTTCAAAATGAAAAATGATTTGCAGAATGCTGTAGAAATGTAGTAGAAAGTTGCATGACCTTGGTAGAGGTATTAGAAAGAATGTGTTCAGTATTTCGTCTTTTTTTAAAATGTGGACTTTGTAAATCCTTATATTTTTCTTCCCAGGGTGTTTCAGTTACTTTTCTTTTTTTTTTCTCTATGACCTGCATAGTTAGAAAATCTGGAAAGTGTTAACTTTCTTTTTTGACCAATATTTATGATCTGTCAGAAGTATAGTAGAATGAAAGTATAGATTACAACGAAAATATTCCGTCAGCTGTAATGTGCATATTCTTAATTGTAACAATGAACATGACAGGAGTATGATGTAAGCCAAGTTTAAAGCACAAATATGTTCTAGGAGGAAAAAGAACTTGAGTTCTACAAACATGAATAAAGGATAAAAAATGTGTGGGTTTTTTTCACATTATCTGAGATGACTTGTTATACTAACATAGATTCATATTGAAAAGATAAGCATAAGTCGACTTCTAAAATTATGATGATAATATTATTTTATTTGTTAACTGACCTTTCATGAACTTTATTTTTATTTTTTTATTTTTCTGTCAATTGCTTCTACAGAAAAGCCATGTGCATTGTTCTGTACACCGTCTGGAAAGGATCAACCCATTCTTCTAACAGAAAAGGTGATGGATGGGACTTCTTGTGGCCAGCATGGACTAGATATCTGTGCAGATGGTAAATGCCAGGTATGAACCGCTTCTTTAGAAACTGGATATGTATGCATATGTATGCGGCTGCAAACATTTGTTATGAATATAAAATTATTTCTTTGATGGAATGTTGCAAAATGCTGGTGATCAAGACTGAATGTTACTTTATGTGTCATACTAAAATATTTTAAGCTCTTTTCACTCACTGGAACACAATATCTGAAGTAGCTGAAGATTTAGCTGCAGGAATATGCATCTCTGATATGGCTGATTATAAGAAACTGCGGCATACTTGTTAGTAAGTACAGCACAATTCATCTTCTAAAGCTGAGTGAAGATACAGCTTTCAACAGGCTGGGAAATCTTGCTATGGGATGTGCATATGTGAGTTTAATTCTGAGTGAAGATACAGCTTTCAACAGGCTGGGAAATCTTGCTATGGGATGTGCATATGTGAGTTTAATTCTGTCAGCAGTACAGATTTTATATCCAAATAAACCAAAGATGCTGAATTACAGATAACTGAAACAGGGCTTCTTCTGTTCATGGTCCTGAGAATTCATTTGGTTTATAGAGGTTCTTTTGACACATTTATGGTCCCTCATATAGAAACTCTTTCATGTAAAAATCTCTCAGGGGTGTTTTTAATTTGATCCACTTCTCAATGCATACACTAACTTAAGTAGAAAAAGTAACCTTTAACACAGATTCATCACTAGAAATTACAGTAACTTAAATTAGCTTACAGATGCATGCATGCATGTATGTTTCCATACAAATGCTGATGTGTATGTATAATAAGTCTTCTCAAGTGACTGTGTGCAACAAGTACACACTTTGTTCAACTGGATTTTTGCTCACCAGTTAGTAATCAGAGGGTTGATCACAAAGAAGACATATAGCCCATTTTTCTGAGAAATCCATCATTTATTTTAATATCTACTTTTCATATCTGTCTGGCTAATACAGACAAAAAACCTGAAGCCAAACGCACCAAAGGCTGAATTGGCTTCTTGATATATCAAGATGAAGAGAGATATCTGCTTATCAAATTTGAATATGTAAGTTTTTTGTGTCTTCCACATTTTAGCTTGTATTTTCAAACAACAGGTAATGGAGAACTTTTGATCTACAGCTGTAAAGTTACATTTAAATCTACCAGATATACCATTTTATATTTGTAGCTCTTGGAACCATTGTGTCATAAACCACTTCTTTTTTCCAGTGGAATAATAAAAATTGCTTGAATGACATGAAGTAACAATCTTCACATGCTTGAAAACAAGTTGATCTGCAATAGACTGTGTTCTCTGTTCTTATGTGAATTTTTCTCTTTCCTTTTAGCCTACTCATTAATCTTCATCATTTATAAAACAGTAATGAAGATTTATTGGCTTAAAGAGGTGCAGTGTATTAGTGCAGAAGATTACCATGTGTTGGCTTCTCTAGTCTTTAAAAGGATTTTATTTCATATGAAGTCAACATCATATTAACTCTATTTCTATTGTCAAGGTAGCAGTGATATTAGTTGATATAAATACCTCTAATTTAGTATTATAGTTTTTCTGCAGTAAATGCCATCTCAAACTAAATACTTTTCCATAAAGTACAGATCAATTTTATATTTATATATTCCGGATATATTCACATGTTATTCAGAGTATGACATTAGCTTGACATTAAATGGCACTTTACCATCATGGGAGTGTCAAAAAACCTCCCACATCTTGAATGAAAAATAATATAGCTGAACAAGGTGTAGTCACTGGGGAGCTAGGCCTACTGAGTGTTTTGGGTTATGGCTGGGGGTTGGACTCAGTGGTCTCTTTAGGTCCCTTCCAACCCCTATGATTCTATGATTCTATGATTCATCTGTGACCCAGGAAGAGGTAGGAACACCCATGTATTCATCTTGGAGAGCAGCTGGTAGTGTTGGCCAACCATATAGGAAAAGTGAGTGCAGCAATCTAAATAAAATCATTGGAAAATTTAATATAGAAGGGATCTGAGGATATCAAATAGTGCAGACCTCATTCTGAAAAGGCCTGGCATCAAACCTGAATTGTAATGGTTAAGTCATCCCAAAAAATGGTGAGATGTCCACTTGTAATTGCAGCCTTATAACAAATGTAGACCATTACTTAACAGCTTTTTTTTCTTCTCCCACAGAAATTTGGCTGTGATGGTATAATAGGATCTCTGGCTCGTGAAGATCACTGCGGTGTATGCAATGGTAATGNTATGTATGCATATGTATGCGGCTGCAAACATTTGTTATGAATATAAAATTATTTCTTTGATGGAATGTTGCAAAATGCTGGTGATCAAGACTGAATGTTACTTTATGTGTCATACTAAAATATTTTAAGCTCTTTTCACTCACTGGAACACAATATCTGAAGTAGCTGAAGATTTAGCTGCAGGAATATGCATCTCTGATATGGCTGATTATAAGAAACTGCGGCATACTTGTTAGTAAGTACAGCACAATTCATCTTCTAAAGCTGAGTGAAGATACAGCTTTCAACAGGCTGGGAAATCTTGCTATGGGATGTGCATATGTGAGTTTAATTCTGAGTGAAGATACAGCTTTCAACAGGCTGGGAAATCTTGCTATGGGATGTGCATATGTGAGTTTAATTCTGTCAGCAGTACAGATTTTATATCCAAATAAACCAAAGATGCTGAATTACAGATAACTGAAACAGGGCTTCTTCTGTTCATGGTCCTGAGAATTCATTTGGTTTATAGAGGTTCTTTTGACACATTTATGGTCCCTCATATAGAAACTCTTTCATGTAAAAATCTCTCAGGGGTGTTTTTAATTTGATCCACTTCTCAATGCATACACTAACTTAAGTAGAAAAAGTAACCTTTAACACAGATTCATCACTAGAAATTACAGTAACTTAAATTAGCTTACAGATGCATGCATGCATGTATGTTTCCATACAAATGCTGATGTGTATGTATAATAAGTCTTCTCAAGTGACTGTGTGCAACAAGTACACACTTTGTTCAACTGGATTTTTGCTCACCAGTTAGTAATCAGAGGGTTGATCACAAAGAAGACATATAGCCCATTTTTCTGAGAAATCCATCATTTATTTTAATATCTACTTTTCATATCTGTCTGGCTAATACAGACAAAAAACCTGAAGCCAAACGCACCAAAGGCTGAATTGGCTTCTTGATATATCAAGATGAAGAGAGATATCTGCTTATCAAATTTGAATATGTAAGTTTTTTGTGTCTTCCACATTTTAGCTTGTATTTTCAAACAACAGGTAATGGAGAACTTTTGATCTACAGCTGTAAAGTTACATTTAAATCTACCAGATATACCATTTTATATTTGTAGCTCTTGGAACCATTGTGTCATAAACCACTTCTTTTTTCCAGTGGAATAATAAAAATTGCTTGAATGACATGAAGTAACAATCTTCACATGCTTGAAAACAAGTTGATCTGCAATAGACTGTGTTCTCTGTTCTTATGTGAATTTTTCTCTTTCCTTTTAGCCTACTCATTAATCTTCATCATTTATAAAACAGTAATGAAGATTTATTGGCTTAAAGAGGTGCAGTGTATTAGTGCAGAAGATTACCATGTGTTGGCTTCTCTAGTCTTTAAAAGGATTTTATTTCATATGAAGTCAACATCATATTAACTCTATTTCTATTGTCAAGGTAGCAGTGATATTAGTTGATATAAATACCTCTAATTTAGTATTATAGTTTTTCTGCAGTAAATGCCATCTCAAACTAAATACTTTTCCATAAAGTACAGATCAATTTTATATTTATATATTCCGGATATATTCACATGTTATTCAGAGTATGACATTAGCTTGACATTAAATGGCACTTTACCATCATGGGAGTGTCAAAAAACCTCCCACATCTTGAATGAAAAATAATATAGCTGAACAAGGTGTAGTCACTGGGGAGCTAGGCCTACTGAGTGTTTTGGGTTATGGCTGGGGGTTGGACTCAGTGGTCTCTTTAGGTCCCTTCCAACCCCTATGATTCTATGATTCTATGATTCATCTGTGACCCAGGAAGAGGTAGGAACACCCATGTATTCATCTTGGAGAGCAGCTGGTAGTGTTGGCCAACCATATAGGAAAAGTGAGTGCAGCAATCTAAATAAAATCATTGGAAAATTTAATATAGAAGGGATCTGAGGATATCAAATAGTGCAGACCTCATTCTGAAAAGGCCTGGCATCAAACCTGAATTGTAATGGTTAAGTCATCCCAAAAAATGGTGAGATGTCCACTTGTAATTGCAGCCTTATAACAAATGTAGACCATTACTTAACAGCTTTTTTTTCTTCTCCCACAGAAATTTGGCTGTGATGGTATAATAGGATCTCTGGCTCGTGAAGATCACTGCGGTGTATGCAATGGTAATGGAAAGTCTTGCAAGGTCATTAAAGGTGATTTTAACCATACCAGAGGAGCAGGTAAGTGTATTTATTTAGAAGATTCAGAAATGGGTTAACTGTTCTGATTACTTTGAGCATTAGAACTAAGGTCTGCTTTTTAAAAATGATGCAGTTTCTCAAAGTTTCATATCTAGAACCATGGAATCATAGAATCCTGGAATTGCTAAGGTTGGAAAAAACCTTCAAGATCATCAAGTCTAACCTCAACCTAACCATACTACCACAACTCTAACAGTCCACCTCGAAATCGTATCCCCGAGATATCTACAAAATATATTGTTGAAATTAATTTCACCCTGCTCATATGTTCAATGTTAAAGATAAAAATAATTGATTATTTTTATAATGCTGCAAGTTATGTGAAGGAATTATCTATTACCATTAAGACATATATTATTTCATAGAAATTCCTGATTGCTAAAAATATATACAATATTTTTTTTGTGTTTAGTATGTAAATAAATTGTGAATTCTTACAGTATTTAGATTAATCTAGTGTTCTTCAAAATAAATATCCGAATTATCTTATATTGCCTAACGCAGTATAATTAAAACAAGCATTGGGGGATTATAAAGTCAAATGTGTGGAGAAATTTTATATCTTTTCATTATTTTGTGTTAAAAGCAATATGCCGTAAAAAGTAAAAAGATTTTATTGTGCAGATGAATATTAGATTTTCAAACAGTTCTGTGATTCGTTCTTTGCATAAGGTGAATTCACTGACTACGGCGCTGTAGTGTTGACAGAGTAAAGGACTGAAATCCTAATGAAGTTTATTATGCACCTTGTATACCTTCTCTTCGAGTGTTTCCCTTGAAACAGTGTTTAGGTGATTGTTTTCTGCATTCATTTGCTGTGACACTTCTTGTTTCTGGTGTATAATGTATACCAAATTTCAATACAGTGAGTAAATCACATTTTAATTAAGATCAGACAGTGTATCTTTGGACAGTTTTGAACTTCAATACATTTCATTGGTAAAAAAAATAAATAGCATAATCTTCAGATATTTCTACCTTGACCTTAAGTAATGCAGAACAAGGATCCCAAACTATGGATGAGTCTGAAAGATTATACTACAGAGAAAGTGACAGCTAGAAGAAATATCTATGTCAGCAGTCTTTTACAACTAAAGTGAATTTCAAAAACCTTCTCAAAAACTCTCAGAGTTCTTTGTCTGTCCTCAGTGTTACAGTATTGCCACCTAATCACAGCTGTGTTTATTTCTCAAGGAGCAAGACTATCAGCAATAAATAGAGAGTGTTATCAGCTCTTAGGTAAATGAAAGATAATGCTGCTTTGCAGTTAGCTAATGTTCATGCTTCTAGTTTGTTGAGAAGGTTCTGTAAGTGCTCAGTTTTTTTGTAGACAGGATTACATAGCCAGGAAGAATAAAAGTGTTTTACTGCCCACAATTTGAAGTTCAGATAGATAATCTGAAATATAATTTATTTGTAACACAATGTTTTCTACTTGCATTTTCTTTTCACCTCTTTTTACTTAAAGCAAAGGGCTAGACAGTATGTCTTTTCCCACAATCTATGGAACCAATTTTAACCATTTTTTAACCATAATAATATACTTCAAAGTAATTCATAACAGCAGTTGAACACTTCAACAAGAAAGCAGGATCACAAAATAATACAAAGAAAAAAGAAAACGAATAGTTGAATAATTTTTTCATTTTTAAGTGTCTCTACATGAGGAGTGGAATGAGAATTCTTTTGCAGTTGGCTGTTGTGATAATAGCATTATGTTATTCAGTTTCATCTGCCTTAGATCCAGTCAACTCCTAATTCT
>VXAB01003481.1:0-138544 GCA_013399175.1 Odontophorus gujanensis
CTGTTCATCAAATTAAGGAAACCAATGCTTTTTTAGATTATTGGGCTCATTGTAATGTTCTCACTGTGACTGGCTGCCTACCAGAGGTAAGACAACTATTTCAGACAGCGTAGGAAAGATTTTCCTTGCCAAATTAAATGTTCTCCTGTCAGAGTATTGTAGGTGCTCAGCAGAATGAAGGTAGGAGGTTGGAGTAAAGATTGTTTCACTGACTAGGGAAAAGAAGACATAGCAGAACATTAAAACTGTGCCTTGTGTGAACTCTACTGTATGTTCAAGAGCATAGCTTTCTGTGGCATTAGTTTATCTGAGTGAGATCCCTCGTGTTCTTGTGGTGCACAGTATCACATGGACCTGAGTTTCAGAGGTCTGTGAGGACCTGAGGTTCTTCACTCTGTGAAGAAGTTCCTGTCATGCCTACATTTTACACTGTGAGAAACAGTGGTAGATAACTCCCTCTCTTCTTCATGCCCCTGGTGATTTATATACCACCTCAGCTTTCCCCTTCCAGCTGATAAAGTCTGTTCTGTTTCTACTGTCCTCACAAGGAAAGCTACTTTACTTTTTACGTTCCCTGCTGATCTTCTCTAGATCTTCTTTTGAATCTGAGGATCTGAACTGCACGTTATATTCACGATGCAGGTGGAACAGAAATTCCTAAAAAAACAGTCATGGCACTCTTTTTTACCTTTCATGCCTTTCTGAATAGCTTTGCAAGTTTGGATCCCTCTGGAGCACTGCGTAAGAGTTTCTGTAGAATTATCCATACAAATTCTTAATACATAACCCATGAGGACATGTGGAGGTAGGGTTACTTCTCCCTCTATGCATTATTGTGCACTTAGTGACACAGAACGTGTGGTTCTGCCAATTACATTGAAGTAAGCTTCCTCTTCTTTTATCTTTTTTTTTTTTTTCATCTTCTATTCTTCATTGCTCTGCTCTGCTTGTCTTCCTCTAGGAACACCTTTTCCAAACCACATCTTCTGGATATCACGATAAATAGCAGAGAGTTTAATCCTCCTTTACTATGAAGGCTGACCATTTTATGCCTTCCCCACACCCTCATTGCTAACCAGTTAAGTTTGTATATTAAGATCCTGTCTCAGTTGGTGACAGATCAGTAGCTTTGCCAGCAGGAACTTCTCAACACTTCTTCTGGAAATCCCTATGGGCTCCTGCAGGGAATTCTCATAAGATCTGTGAGGCAGAGTTTCTCCTGTAAAAACTGCACTGATCTCTCAATGCACTTCAAAGCTGTCTGTTTATGAAATGTGAATGTATCTCAAGGAATTCCCTGAGAATTGTATTTTGCTTGTAAAGTACCCCCAAAATATTTTACATGAGCGGGCTGTACGGAACTCAAAATTATACTATTCTTCCAAACACATTTTATGTCTGTGTGGTTTCCTTCACTTCAGGACAGTTTACCAGCTTACCTAATGTAGTCCTGTGCCAAGAACATCTTAAATGGGATTGTTTTTTGTCCTTACTCTTCTGACTCACACTCTCTCCTTTGCCATGAAGCAGAGATAAGTTGCAGTCTTGATTTTACCACTGTGTAGCCAAGGCATAAGGAAATGAACAGATTTACCTGAGGTTCACAGGGAGTATACGTGGCTGCAAGAAACATAATCTGGTTTTGATCAGATTCCTCTCTGCTCACACTCTTCTCCAACCAAGCCTGTGTTGTGCTCTGTTCTTCTCTAATGAGTGCTCCCTAGAAAGTCAGTATATTCCCCTGAGTGGCTTTTATTTTTCATTTTTCCTCAAGCTAGGGTAGGTGAAGAGTGCTGGCAGATTGTGATTTGCACTGGAAAGATGACTCATGATGTCCCTTCCCTCTTCCAAAGCTTCAGGCTCTAGGTCTAAAAAATACTTCAATGTGAGGGAGAGAGAATGTTTGTGCTCCTGGAAGATTTTGGGCGTGTCATAAACGCAACTCCTAAGGGAAACTGGCTGTGTTAATGGCATCCAGCCTGGTGCACTGAGTGTGTGGTTGGAGAGGATGTGCTCTGCTCAGTCCAACCCTGACATCTAGCGTACACCAAAGGGAAATTTTCCATCTATGAAGTTTGGAAGGGAAATCAATGTTATTTGAGGGAGGTCTGGTGCTCTATGTTTTTTTTGTTGCTGTTGTTTTACCTTAGTGATTTCTGAGATAATCACTTGCTACCAATGTAGAATTGAGTCCAACATGACCTCTGATTTGTTATGAATTATTCATTGCAACTACAATTTTAGTTTGTTCAGTTTTGTTTGTTTGTTTGCTTGTTTTTCCTGTTTAGGATATTTGTGAATTAAGTCTTTGCTGCAATCACTGAATCACTTTGCTATGGCAAGTAAGCTTGGTGCTGGATTTTGAGAGGGAGTTTTTGTTTTTGTTCTTTTTGCTTGTTTGTTTTTAGGAAAGAAAGTCTGAATTAAAAATCTAAATGTTAAAATCTACACAGAGCGAGGCATAGGGAGGCCTCCTTCATTCCATGTTTCATGTATTTCTGTATCTAAATGAATAAAGAATGGGAAAGAAGATTGGCCCCATGTACTCAAGGCCAATCACAGGAGCAAAAACAGAGATTGGAGGAGAAAGGGGAGGAGGAGGAAAAAGGAACTTTGTCTCAGCAGCATGAATGGATCATTTGTAGTTTTTTAAGACATGAGGCAGACGAGTTCACAAGGCAAAAGTGTTTCTAGACAGGACTTGTCCCCACCTTCTTCCTCCTTCTTGTGTCCTGTTGTTCACTCCTGATGCTCAGCTGTCTGGTCAGCATGAGTCCTTCAGACCAGTCCCTCACTATCTTCTTCCATGTACTCCATGGGGCCACGCTCATTGAAGAGAAATTGTCTTGGTGCGCATAAAAAATACTCAACGTAGTTAATATATAGGTCATGTGTTAAGTCATAAAACATTTTTTAATATTTTTTATTAAAACAAAAGCAGAGAGAAACAAAATCATAAAACTAGTGGGATATTTGACTTATTTTTGAGAAACTAATGCACCAACGTCTGGTTTGTGGTCTCCATCCTCCCCAAGGTATCCAAACTCAGCTGAGTTTGAGTGAATCAAACCCACAGTATGAACAATCAGTCCTTTAAATGTGCCATCTGCACCAGAGGCCTGCACAAAAAACATATGAGCCAAAGGCAAAAAAGCTATGAATTAAATGAGAGGGGACACCTGACCCCATTAGTCCACTGGGCAGCTTAGTAGTTGCTGCTGCCTCTTGCCATCTAGGAGAGGTGGGAAAGCAAAACACAGCAGACATCCAGGAGAAAGGGGCACATTGGGATCACTTGGTACCATGTTAGCATAGGCACAGCAAGCCATCTCCAGAAACATGAATACAGCTGGCTTAGATCTTAGTTCAACAACACTTTGTTGGTTCTCTTAGCACATCATCTGTAATTTAGTCATTGCACAGAAAACAAACACTGCCCTTTCCTCTTCACCTGATGGTTGGGTCTGATCACTTTCATGTTGTTTGAGGTACACTGGGGTCAACTGATGGGGGACAGCCACTGACACACAAGTATCCCTACCCCTAAGCTCTCTTCTCAATACCCCTATTCCAGAGAATGCAGAGAAACAATCTGAAGGCAAGATGGATATCCAGCTGTTCTTTGTGAACTGCCATGGAGGGCCTGGCTTCAACTTCAACCACCCTTTCTTGTGGCCAAGGAGAGAACAGGCTGAGGACAGCATCCCCTAATTGCTCTTTACATCCTCAGGATTCAAAACCTCAGCACCAGGCCCCAAGGATCTCACAGGCCCTCCAGCCTGCACCCTTGCAGTCCCAGTGCAGCCGCCCAGAGGACACCAGGCCTCTCCTCCCCATCTCTCTCCTTTGGGATCAGGGCAGAACAGATGCTGCCTTCTCACATTCGGGGGCATCAGTGAGGGATGGGAGTGACAGTTGATACAATCCTTGAAACTCAATGATTTTATTGATAGCATCTCCTTTGGCTGCCTCTGGGGTGTCAGTATGCTTTGACCCCTCTCTTCTGCTGTCTGACACCAGTCCAGCTCCACCCCAGGCAGCTGCAGGGTGCTCCAGAACACCCCAGCTCCCCCAGGCCCCACCCGAACCACCACCTTGTTGGTACATTCTTGCAACTGTCTCCCAGCTCCCGTATTTTGGTTAGCACTGGAAACACAGAACCACTGAGAGGAGAGAGCAAGTGGCACCTACACATCCAGAAGTTTCTCTTTCCCAGGATGGAGCAGCCACCTTTTAAGGAGAGGCGGCTGATGGAAATGAGCAGTGAGATTGAGCCCCTGGAGGCGGACCTGCCTGACAGTGACACAGAGCCCATGGAGGTGATCTACCTCCGGAGAACGACATGATGGAGGTGAATCTACCTCTGGAGGATGACATGATGGAGGTGAATCTATCTTCTGAGGATGACCTGTTGGAGGGCGATCTACCTCCAGAGGAAGACATGATGGAGGTGGATCTACTTCCACTGGTGCAGACCGGCCACCATGCCACCATTGTCAGGCCGAACAGAAAGAGATCACAGGGGTTCCAGGTCTGTCCACCTCCATCCAAACGGCCACCTTAACGCTGGCACTGATCCTCCCATCCCATAAGTTTGTCCTTACCCAGGAAAGCCCCAGCTCAGGACCATCCTGTGGGCTCACATGGAGCCTTCATTTCCTGGTAATTCTTCTTTTGTCAGCCAAGGATCCCATGAGCCCATCCTTTCTGTCCCACTCCCTCATCCCTCCCCAGGGGAAAGGAGGAGTCAGAGAAGTGACAGAGGCAGCTGTTCCTGTGGAGACGCAGACTTCAGTTTGGGCTGGAAGAAGTGCTGAACTTCAGCAGAAAGATCTAGCACAGATGCTCCTCTTGGACTTTTTGATTCAAGATTGGACAATCAACAATTTAAAATAACAATATAAAATAGTAAGAAAAATAATAAGAAATCAAAACCAGTAAAGAAGATAAGCATTTTTTTCTTTTATAAAAAGAAAGGCAATAATAGTCTCTCTGCTTTAGGAACCTCAGAGTTTGCACGTAGTAGGTTCCCACGTCCCCTCCATGTGTCCCACACACAGGAATGTACCCCTCAGCAGGACACGCTGCCCTCATTTCCAGCACGAGGAACAACGCTACAAAACCTCCTATTTACTGAATTAGTCAAATGAAAAAAATACTTTTTAGTTTCTCACGTAGATCTTGGGTAAAAAAATAGTAAATGGCAAATTACTAGACTATAAATATGCAATTTTAAATGAGCTTCAGTGAATGATGTATACTGCAGTGTTTTTATGCCCGAGCTTCAAGTTGATCTATACAGGGATGGTAAATCAGGCAGCTGTGCCATCACAAATGTCAGCGGGGCCGTAACTCCTCTAGCAAAGAACATGCAGTGCTATGGTAGGCTTGAAATGTGTTCTTTTTTTTTTCATATTAAGCTGTGTCAATGTTCCCCAGCTTTTGAAACAAATCCTTTTCAGTACAATGAAGTCACATCCCATTTGTGCCCCTGCCTTGTGTTCTTAAGGGCTTTTGCATTTAAATGCATTTTTGTGGCATTGATGATGTTTACTTGAATCTTTTCAGGCCTCCACTTTCACTCTTACTATGTTGTGTCAATAGTTACTGACAACACTCTTAAAACTAGACTCAGATCACTCTGAAACTTAGTTTGAGCCAAGATGCTCATGTTAACAGGGTGATAAAATGCCTTAGGGATATACCAGAGATTTTATGCTCCTCAGGGTACCTGCAGTTCTCCAGGTTTTTGTTGACAAGTGCAGAAGAGGCTGCTGTTGCTGTTTTTTCTTCAGCTCATTCAGGTTCTTAGCTGGCGTGAGCTGTTATGTGCAAATACATGAATATCTGCTTCGTCTCACTCAAACCTGACGTTTATATTCTTAGAGCAACAAAGAGTTTTTCATTCCACTTTAGAAACTGTACCACTTACATAAAGGCCAACTGTTGTGCCTTGCTGCTCAAGAATGGTACAGGGAGTTTCTCATGCCACACGCCTTCTTCACAGGGGCAACATAGGATCTGTCATTATTCCTGTATTTTGTGACAGGAGAAGGCCATGTCCTTTATTTGACATCCAAATTCCTAACCCCAAAGTCCCAGCATGTTCCCGGGTTGACCTCAGAGCAGCTTCGTTCCCACTTTGTGTCCTTCAAGTATTCCTGAATTTAATAATAAAACTTTGCTTGAGCTGCTTGAGTGGGATCCAAATGAAACTGCTGGCAGTGAGACACGGCATAAAGCTTGGGCCACATCAGTGCCTAACTGAAATCACATCAAGTTGTAACTTCCAGTTCCAAACATTAAAAACTAGCAGTGCATTGGCTCACAGATGTGACATGCTGATTGTGCTTATATTCTTACCACGTACTTGCAGTGACATACTTTATAGCGTACCTTATGCAAACATTATAATATGAAATACTGATCAATCATATTTCAAATACTATCTTACCTTGTTGATAGATTGATAGGATTAAAAATTACATCTTCTAGGAATCAGACATCCCATTAATAATACAGCCGATCTCTTGTGTGCTTTAATATGCCATATTTTATTGTAAGCTTGTTGATTACATCTTGAAGCTGAACCTCTGTGAATGGGATGAAAGATGCTGGGTCAGTCTCTGTGGCAAAGGAAGTCCAGACTAGTGTGCTCCTCAGCTGCCGCCTACGGGTGTTAAACAGATAACTGGATGCGGTCTGCCAGCCTAGGTAATCTCTAATCTGTGTGCTGAGGTCCCTAAGGGTCCAGCTGGTGGTGCTGCTCCATCTAGCGTACAGAGCTATTAAGGTAAGCACAAAGCTATCCAGCCCTACGTATTTTGTATAATATTCTACAAGTACCCATCTCTGTACAAATGGTGAAGTGTGTAGCTGGCTGTGAAAACATTTATTGGTATCATCGTTGAATTAAATTATTTTTCAGAAGTACGGTGCTACTTCATCTTGCATTATGTGTATGACATAGAATAATGCTATTTCTTTTATTCAGTCTGCAATATCCTGTTGTGATTTTTAATCCTTACAGCTCCTCCTAGGGCTGAGCTGAAAAAACAGATATCAAAAGAAAATAATAAAGAGTAAAAGGAACAGCTTTCCAAATAGTTTGGCTTTCAGCAGCCCAGGAATAAAACCTTTGAAGAAAAAAGAGAACTTGATAGTCTACACCAGTGTCATAGGTGAATGTTACTCTTCCCAGAAGTTTCTCTTCTGAGAGCATTGTCATTGGTTCTGTTTGAAGTGTCAGTGCTGACAGCCCATAGCTGTAAGCTTTTCTACAGAAGTAAATCTCCCCTTTTCTCCTCTCAAACATCAGTTGTGAACAGATACAAGCACAAGAAGAAGTCTTTGCTTTGCATTTCAGGAACATCGATCACATCAGCCCCGTGTGTGGAAATCTTTACTGTGATCAACATTATTCCAGGGGAGGAAAGCTGGATGAACGAGGTGAAATGGCAAAATGCAATTTGAATCTTTAGGTGATATTTTACTACCCTGTGATATCTAGTGGTATCATACGTTTATTGGCACCCTGTTATCTAGTGCCAGCTACCCTGGATTGGTGGGGCCTTGGTGTTAACTCTTACCACCATACTACAAGGTACTACATATAGTCTCAGGTGGATTCCTTGAAGGCAAAAGTCCTGGGAAGCTGCTTTTAGTAAACCAAGAGAATCCTTCCAGCCCCATGTGTAGGTGCATTTTCTGTCATCTCCTGTAGTGCTTGCTGAGATTTCATGAGACGCAGAGAAACACTTGAAGATAAACTAAATTCAAGTGCATGCTTGAAAAAATTATTACTTATAAAAATGAAAGGACTTATTTTTCTATGTGCTGCCACTTGGAATGACCCAGAATTATTTACACTGCAATATTGTAAATATTGCTGTAATCTTAACTGGGGATTGTGTCTCCATCCTTTTCTTCATCTTCCATTATTGCCATTTCCTTTTCTTCTGTAAGCAGCTTAGTGCCTTAAAAACAGGAGGGAGAGAGAGAGAGAGAAGCAAGAGATAAGTAATTGATTTAAAATGTTGCTTCTTCATAAAATATCAGGATATGAAGAATTTTTTCTCTTCTAATTTTTTTATCCTACAGTAGTTTTTCTACCATCTTGGGAGTTACTCCTCATTTATTTCTGGGACATCCTTCTACTCATGAACCAGAACTGGATCACCGTGTTTCTAGATAAAGTTAACAAGTCCTCTTAAACTAGTGCATCTCTGCTACCTGTGAAGAGAGATACTGAAGATTCATATGGTAACTGGTTTTTTAAAAGGGCTTGGAAAACTAAAAAAAAAAAAGAAAGATCTTGCAAGATGAAATAAATACTGTATTTTTTGTCACTGAACCATTCTATGTGAACATGTGTATGCATGTTTGCTTTCTCTCTCTCTACAGCAATACTACTTAGATTTTGCAAATACACATGCTACAACAGACAAATAGAATACCCACATGTCAAGCACCATCCCCATTGAAGCTATATGGTATCAATAAATGGCAGAAACAGCAGTAATAAGATGGATGTTAAAACAGACTCAGGTATGTTACTGAGGACATTGTGCCAGTATTTACTGAGGTCTGAGATTTGAATATGCCTTGAAACCTATTCATCCTTTAATATGAGCACAAAAATAAGACTTCACCAATATCATGAAAGCACTGAAGAAAAATGTGATGTTAAATTGAAAGTTTGATTTCTCAGTTTGGAGGATAACATATATATGCTATGTATCTTTCCAGATGTATTTCTTTCCTCCTAAGTTTTTCTTGATTTTATATACAGGTTATGGATCATACCTTCCACAAATCTTTCCCCCATCTCTTTTTTTTCTTTCTCTCTCCTACTTGAAACAATAAGACCTTGAGGCTTTTATGTGGCACAATGATGTCCCAGTAGCCACTCTCGTTATTAGAAATTAAATTAATAAGGCAAAGAGGGGACAAGCAAAATGCATTAGGAAATATTCTTGATCTCTATTTTAACACTTTGTGTTGTTTATGCCTGTTCGCAGTAAAAAGCAAGCTACATGTAAGATATAGTTTATGGCTACCTTCCTTGGTGTAGAGGTCAAGGAAGTCTAAAAACAGGATGAGGGTAACCACTGAGTCGAAACCAACAGCATCTCTCCATAACTCAGACTCCTGGTGTTTGCTTTTAGTCTGCACTGACCAACTGGGCTGTTCGGTCAAACCAACCTGTTTTGCTTCTTTCTGCATTGAAAGCATTCTGAACAGAGAAGGCTTTCAGTCTTCATGAGGTCTGAAAATAGAGCAATACCACACGGGAAGATTTTCTTCAACTTTGGATTTTTTTCAAGGGGTGACCAATTAATGAAAATATTAACCTATACCAGTCTTCATTTAAGTTACTTTCTGCTTCATTTATACGTGTTTCTTGTGAACAAGATGGTTTCTGCTGGACCATGAGATAAACAGAAAGGTGAGCAACAGAGTAAGCACACTGTTAACAGCAAATAATTATGCTGTGTTATGGAGACGGATGTAAATGTTCCCCACATTGACTGTATTCAATTCAGACAAATTAAAACTTTTTTCTGTTTTCTTTGTTGTTTTTTTTCTTCATAAAGTATCTAAACTGTGAAAGCATGACTTATATGAAGTTAGAATGGATCATTTGATGAAAGTTAACCTATCTTTAGGCTAAAGTCAGGGATAAGAGATCAACAGTGTAGGATAAATGAAGCTGCAATGTGCTTGATGATCACATTCACTTATTTGGATACTTCCAGGAAACCTGCTTTAACAGGGGGACTGGACTAGATGAACGCCAGAGGTCCTTTCCAACCCCTTCCATCCCCTAAAATTCTGTGGTTTGGTGAACTACAAAGTGAATAAGGAGAAGTGTGTTGAATTCTGATGGCATGATTATATATCTTTCTAGACAAGATGCTAGAGACAGCTGGAAGGTAGCAGCCAACCGCAAGCCCTTAGCTCTTAGCTGGACCTAAAGCAACAGCACACCAGATGCTTACCACAATCAATAGCAAGATGATGCCTTAGTATCAGTGAGTTATTCTGGTGACTGAGGAACTCCAAAGGTTGCCAGTAACGTTCAGGACTAAAGACTAGAGGAAGATGCAAACCTGAGTTGCAGGTTACTAACTTTCTAGAATATGGATCACCAGCTGTTTCAAGAAAAACTACATGCATTTAAAATCAGACTTGTAACATGAAACAGTGGAAGAGGAATACAAATGGGATGTCTTAAATAAAATTATTTATGTAACACTGGGGAAGGATTCTGTGGGGTTTGACATAATGCTGTTCATCACTTGGGGAGAAAGTATGCTTAACAGAACACCATTTGCAGATTCCAAGTTTGAAAGTGTAAGTAGAATGTGGGAATTTGGGAACATCTGTAAATCAATTTTTCTCTGTTTACCATTCAAGTAAATCATTTAGCCTCCCAGTCTCTGTTTTCCAAGCTGTGCATATTATGAAATGCAGCTCATCCCACAGATCAGTTTTAAGGATTGGTAGGTTGTTCTGTTAATATTTGCCAAGAGATTTGACAAAATAAAGCAGCATAGAAATAAACTGCAGTCACGTTTGTCTGACAGAATTTGCAAATACCTTCATTTTCTAGCTAGAGACTAGGAACAGAAAGGCTCACAGAGACATGAGAACTTCCATTGGGAAGCTCAGACACAGGCAAAAGATGCTGGCTTAGATCAACCATTTGCCAGGTACCACCTAGGATCTCCTTCTGGGATGTAAATCAGAAAACCACCAAGATGACATCAGTTCCACCTGCCTGCCTATGGACCACTCCTGCGGCTGGGCTGAACAATGCAGTGTTCAAGCCATAGTCACTACACAGTAAAAGGGGTTGTTCTGCTTCTGCAGTATGCAGAGATTTTCACTGAGTAGGTGAGCAGATATCCTAAAGAAACTATCATAACTATTTTTGTAGGAAATAAGAGAGAGCGGAGAATTTGAGACTGGTTTTACTAATTGTCTCTGATCTGATTAAGAAACACTAGGCAGCCACGTTTCAGGAACCACACCCCCATTTTTACACATTCTTGCTCAAACCCACAGACTGAAAATCTTACATAATTCAGTTATCACATTGGCAAGTGAGGATGGTAATAAAGAATGTTCCAGGGTGTAGTGCTGGCCTTGGATTGGATTTAAATCACTTAGTGTCTTGTATGAGGAAAGAAAGCCATTAGAACCTTGATTGTGTTTGATCTTGTCTGACTGCTTCAGAAAGCCAAGGCATTGACTGGTTGAAGGGAAGATGGCAGAGATCTCTGCTCCAGGCCCAGCTGTACGCACAGGTCACAATATAATTTCTGCCACTTCAGTAGGAGGCTGAAGCCTGAGTACATTTAGGTTGGCTCAGGCGCTGATTTCTTCACTACTACAGACAACAGGGAGATAAGGGTTTAGCATGCTATTTGCAAGGGTCTCTTGTGACCCAAGGGAGAAAAAGAAAGTACTAGAGCACTTGTGACCAATTGGTCAAAACCAAGAGGGATAACACAACTGCCCTTTCAATGACAAAGCTATTTGTGTGGACAGCTGCTTAAAAAGATAATTAACGTTACTGTTACTACAAACAATTGAGTGGAGTTTTTCGTGTTGCATATGATACAACTGAAAGAGGGAATCTTGGAAGGGTCAAGAACGGGAGATTTAAGAAATCGGAACAACTCAGTTCACAAGGGATACATGTGGCACTGAGCGTGCTGCTTACAGCTGCAATGGTAGGACCAGGAAAATGGGCACAGAAAGGTACTTCTAGATGTATTTAGCGCATGTAGCTTTGCTGGGGCTTCTCAGGTCTCCAAGTCTATAATTCAGATGCTATTTTGCACCGCCATTCCACAAAAGCTCAGCTTGTTTATTCTCTGTCTGCTGCCTGATGGAATAACCCTGAAAGTAAACAGGCAGTAAATACTGGACCAGCCTTTAGCCACAATGAGTCACTTTTTCACAGCAAGACATGGAGTTGCCACCAGCGACTTTCAAACAGCAGAACTGTGTATGTTGGTACATATCTTGAAGAAAAAATGTACAACCTAAGATCAAAGAGGAAATCAAATTCACACAGGCTGTTTTGCCCTGAAGAGGGGCAGAAGTCTGCCAGAGGGAGTCAACCATTAGAAAACAGACACATAGAGCAGCATCTGGAAAGAAAAGCTGTCTGCATGGAAAGGAAACACCTGGAAGGGTGCTTGGAACTCATGGTGAGTGCTGAACAGTGTATTCACCAGTAGCAGGAGGTGTAATTGGAAGCATAATTGAAAACCTTAAAAAAAAAATGCATTATTTTCTGTTATTCCCTTAGGACGAATGCACACACTTTGAAATTTGCCGTGCATTTGAAGTGACTGCATTTTTTCTCTGTCTTTTGTGTGTGTGTGTGTGTGTGTGTGTTCTTCCCTTTTGAGTTTTGTGATTACTAAACCATTTGAGGATTATAAAACACTTTTGTTACAACAGAAATGTATTGACTTCTCTTTCTAAAAAAATTATTAAAGAGGAAGTCTTCATGGGAGGCAAGAGGTGAAGATGTTTAAAATGATTCTTATTTCTCCCTTAAGCCTACTTGAGCTAATTAATGCTAGGCTAGAAACGAGAAGTAATAAGTGGCTAGATGCTAATCAATCCACAGCGTTGTTAAGGTGTGTCAAGGAAATAATTTACCCTTGCTGCATCCTCTTAGATAGCAATTACTTTCAAACCAAACCAAGAATCAAACACTTCACTGTAAAAATTTCACTTTAGATTTCTATCAGAAGTTTTTCACTTTTAGATTCTCCGCCGCAGAGGACATCCAGAAGACGCACAGCGTCTTGAAAGGTGATAAAATTCCCGAAGGCAACTTTTCTTGGGAGTATTTTTGAACTGACCAAAATAATGCCTCAACACTCTTCCAAGAACCATGGAAAGAGTAGGCTTTGTGTATAAAGCATGAGACAAATTATTACAAATTATTTGATAAACTTGGTCTCCACTTCTGTTTCTGAATTGGTCCCTTAAAGACTGATTTTTTTTCTAATCATTTGTCATCTGAAATTTCAGGTAATTTTCTTGGTAATTTCCTTGAGCAATTATATAAGCAGTTAATTATCAGTGCTCTATATTAAATATTTCAAAGTGGAGCATTTGCAGTTGGGCTCAGAAGTTTTATGATAGATTTCTCATAATTTCTTCCAGCAAATGATTGGACCTGATTTCCACTGACTCACTTGCAGCATTCTGTTTTTAATGTTGCAAGACATTTAAGTGATGGAGTTCAGTGAGCCAGGAACTAGTATTTGCCATGCTTGCTGCCATGACCCTGTAAACTTAAGTCATATTCCATTGATCTCGGGAGCTCCATTATGATTAATGTAAGACGGTTAAATGAACAAAAAATATTGTTTGAGTCAGTAGTGAAGGATCAGATTCACAAGAAAAGATGCCTACAAATGAAGGCACTTACTGTGATTGTTGAGGCCATTTACACACCTTATACTTTTATCTGTGCAGAAAATTCCATGAGCACTTAAAACTCAGGTGCTTGATGTACACAGCTATTACTTAGTCAGTCAGGGCCAAAGCAGCTGTCTTGGGACCTCTTCAGCTAGTATGTCTCACTGTTTCAGTAGCACCAACCCAAAGCAAACCTTGTTTCATACTAGAGTTTCCTAAGAGAACCAAATTTGTCAAGTTTCAGCAGTAGATTTGGAACTGAGGTTTGTTTGTTTTCTTTTGCCTTCATTTGTTCATTCATTCACTCTTTTGCTTCATCCTGTGGTGAAGAAACAGCTGGCGTATAACATATAAACTTGCATGCTTTATCCATGGTTAGTAGCAATAATTAACACTTCCACAGTATTTTATGTACTGAAAGACTTTCAGAAACACTGATGAACTAAAGATTCTCCATGACAGAAAAATGTGGGAAACTCAACAAACAAAGGGTCTTAGGGCCAAAACATGGATGGCTGAATCCATATGCTCATTGAACAAATTAGCTGCTGCACTGTGTATTGTGCCAGAAGCCCAGAAATGTCTTTAAGGTGCAGTTAACTACAAGTTCACAGTTTGGTTTCCTCAGTGTAGATCCTAATTAACAGGAGGTTCATCAGAATAGCTTTGCTCCAGGATATTTGAGGCAATTGAGTTATATGACCTTAAAATTTGCATGTGCTCTAGTTCAAAAAGGAGGCCAGTGGTTGGATTTTCCCAAAAAAAAAAAAAAAAAAAAAAGATTGCCTTTACACAGGATAATCAAGTGCCATCATGTCTCTTCTCTCTCCCCTTCAGGTCTATATATCATGAGTAGTGGGTACAGAAAAGTCTTTCAATGAATGACCCCAATTATTGGATATTTTGACCATATAGGTCCAGTTCAGCAAACACTGAGTACACTGGACACAACAACCTCCTTCCAGCCTAGGAGCAACTTCAGCTGAGTTTCTTACCTATTATCAGAGGTGGGATGTGTATTGCAGGTGTATCTTTTCTCCTGGGCTTTTTCTGCTCCAGTTCAGTGATCTGAGAGCCTTGACTCACTCTTTCCCTCTGTGGCTTCTCTGAGATACCATACCTTTTCAGCAGATTATCAGAAAAGTCTGAAAGTATGCCTGCAGGCAGGAATTAATGAAAATGTCACATCAGCTTTGTTTACACTGAAGAAATTTGCACCCGTGTAACTTTCCCAATGACAACTATGACTACAATGTACTTTCCCAATGAGAGCAAAATCTGCTCAGCATCATGTATATTCTTTTCTGGCTTTGCAACAGTACACATTTCCCTCAAGTCAATTACATCCCATAGAGTATATGCAGTGATGGTCTCAGGCTAGCTGGTTTCTTGCTGTACGTCATGAACTAAACTGTAGCCCATCAACAATCATGGTGAAGATGAGTGGGATCTTCTATTTCCACAAACTTAGATATATTACCAAAGTAGTTTAATCATATGGATGTTTAATCTTCTTGTGAACTACATGGCTACTCAGAAATTGTCAATTTAAACCAGTGAAATGCTATAATTCTTCATACAGCGATTACTTGGGTTACAAAATGCAGCTTTCCAGATCTGAGTGATTTCCTAAAAGAGAATTACTGAAAGGCAGATACACATGAAAGCTGAAGAGCCAGAGACGATGAGTTCAAACCCTGGATTACAAATACTGGAAAACCCCGATGCTTGTTTTTCACTTGGTAAGTGCGAATTGTTGGAGGCACACAGGGGACCACGCAGATGGTTAGTGGTTAACTCCTATGTACGTAGCATGGGAAGAAGTCAGTGCACACGATACAAGAGCACAACTCAGTCCCCAGAGAGCATACAAGGAGTGTTTGTCAGCAGAGGGAAGAAGTAATTATTCATTCCTCCTGCTGATCTTGGAAAACCATCTGGTTTCAGTGGCAGTCTACTTCTCACTCTTCCCTTCCCCAGGCTGGTGGCATTAAGCTCCTGACCTAGAGAGGTATGTCAATGCACAGTAGCATGGGGCATCCTACAAGGAGTTCCTCTGTCACTGTGGTGGTTTCTGGCTTTCCTAAACACCCAACCTTTGCTGGAATCCCTGCATGCACAAGAACTCTGTGATTTCCAGGAGGAGCAGGCTGGCCCATGTGCCTCTCTGGCTTCCTCCCAGCATCCGTCACTGGACAAGAGGAGCTGCAGAGTACAAACTGGATCCTCCTCATTCCCCTGCCTTACTGGGAGCACATGGCATGGAGCTGTGTTACTGCTTCCTCCCACAGGGATGTAGTAGGTCTGTGGACCTTTGTCCAGCTTCAATCCACTCTTATAGAGTGAGATTTCAAAGTCAAGAGTTGTACTGCTTACCTGTTAGGGGTGGTGGGGTGTGTATAGCTGGTGTGTCTTTTCTCCTTGGCTTTTTTTGCTCCTGTTCAGTGTTTTGGGAAGACTGGATAGTTTTACCTTTTCTTGGTATCTTTTTGAGATCACAGCTTTTAATCAGCTGTTCTGAAAGATCTTCTACATGACAGAAAAAATAAAAAAAAGAGAATAGAAACTGAAGCAGAGGGGAAATAATAAAACAGATGGTGAAAATAAAAGCTCTAATAATACAGCTTTCATCCAAGAAGACTGAAATGACTGTGGAAAAACAAATCTAAAATAGGAAGTCAGTACAAGAGGCTCCTGTGCCATACTATGTGGGAGCTGACTTTGGTGGTCCTGCTTTGTAGGAGGTAGGCATAAAGCAGGGGGGGAAACTGTGGGCAGTGGTGTGCTATGTGGCTGAGGAAAGCTGCACCATCACGCAGAGGTCCCAGGGCCGTCGTTGTCCTGTTCAGCTCTAACTGTGGGGCTGTGTCTTCAAGAGTTATAAGGGCACTTCTGTGAGGGAAAGATTTATCTGTGTGAGGTCAGTCACAGGTACTGACAAACAAAGCCAGCATATTGTTCCCTTCAGGAACTGGCTTTATTTCCAGAGTCACAGAGCAGTCAGTATGCACTTTTGATTTATGTAACATTACGCTGGATTTTTGGTTTTCTCTTAAGCTTTGACTAAAATGACTCAGATGGTGGGCATGGATTTTCTGCAAGGATCTGCATTTCTGGGTGCTCATGCAAGCTGAAAAAGTTAAGTCTAGCCTGTCATTAGCATCATCATGCAAACCAAGGCTTTGCTTTCTCAGATGTTGCTTGCTTGGCTTCAGCATGATCCCTCAGCCCAGTGAACAATCTCCTGATTAACTTCCTGGAAGATGCAGACTATTTTTTCAGCTCTCTGAGGCTTCCTGAAGGATATTAATGAACTCATTTAACCTCCTACAGCCTCCATTTCCCATCTGTAGAGGGGGACTAGGTCTGTACTTTTTTACATAAAAAATGTTGTGGAACAATCATGTTGAGTATGTCAGCAATTACAGAAGTGGTGCCTTTGGCTGGAGGTGTTGTGGCAGAGAAACAGGATAGGGATATCCTTGCAGGGCAGACCAAAAAAGTTTATAGAATTCTGCTGATCTAATGTTTTTTATTGACAAGCAGCTGAAATTGTATTGTTTTCTTGTTGTCACTGCAAGGGTAACTATTAACAAGTAATTTTTGGTTCATGATTGTTTTGCCAGGCTATGGTGAAGTAATAGCATTTGAAACTGAGGCAAAGGTCATGAACACACAAAAAACACATCTATCAAGCATGAAGTCTGGTATATAGGTATATGAAGGAGCAAAGAAATGTCTGGTACTGTCAGTGCAAAAGTTAACATAAAATGGGTTCAGAGAGGAAACGAACTGAAAATGAAGAAGAAAAAAGTACTTTCCATTAGAGGAAAAGGGGTATTTAAAATCTGTTACTTAAATTCCATGTGGAATTCATATTTAGGAAACATCCAGCTAAATGGTTTCAGTTTATTGTTGTACAAATGAAGAAACTGCTCTACTTTTTCTACCACAGGAAAGAATAATGACTTTTTCATTTTTCCTCATTAATTAACTTTGTTCTAGGGCTTCAGCTAATATTTATATGCAAGAAAGAAAAACACTCTTTGCTTTTCCATCTGGCATCAGAAATGACAGCAGAAGGTGTAATCTATCAGGTTTCATGAGGACTCAGTTGTACTGCTGGAGGGGAAAAACAGCAACTGGACAGGACCTAATGATGTGTAGACAACACCTCTCCAATTTCTGCAATGACATCATCTAATAACACTTACCTAAATGGTTGCAGTGTGAATCTCGCTTGTCCAGTCTGTCTTCTGGGATATCAAGCGGCTGAACACATTCTGTTGACATCATTGAAATGGGTTTTTTCTCACCCTTGAAACTACAGCACCAAAAAAAAAAAAAAAAAAAAGAAAAAGAAAAAGAAAAGCAGCAGCATGACATAAAACAGACATGTTGGTGATATGTGCCCACTTGCTGGCCAGACTGAGGGAAGTTCTTGTCTTCCAGCTGCTTTCTGTCATACAGTCTGCTGACCTGATTTTGCCCAAGCATGCTAAGAGATGCATACATTCACAATCTTTGTTACATATGTGATATTCCATTTTTCCACCTACAATGCTGTATGTGACCCACACAAGCATATGAAATATGTTGGCTCTACAGAAGAAATTTGACTTTAATCTTCCAGAAAGTGCTATCACATGCAGAAAGTAAATATTAGGAAATAGAATATTTTTTTATTTTCTTCTATATTATATTCTCAACTGTAAGCTAATTGTCATAATTAGCGTTTACTATGCAATCTAACTTTAATTATGAATGCAGAATGAGTTACTCTAACAATTCTAATTCCTCTTAAAGAGCCTAGATACCCCCAATGATCCAGATGTGAGAGCTGACTCTGGAAGTTAGCCAGCATCCTCAGACTCAGGAGCCAGCACGAGGAATACGTCTTCATGGCATTGGTAGGAGCACTGGGAACCCATGTCATGAGGCTGCTTAAGTACCCATGGTCTGCATATCCCTCTGCATTTCTATTTTGTTCTTCAAGGTTTTTTATCCTTTCTTATGCACAAGTGTAAAAGGCCCCTGAGTCCAGCTTCCTATCTGAGAATCCCCAGCATTCCTCAACAATTTGGTACTTTGATGCTTTGAAACTACCAGAGGTGGTAGTTTTCTGATCACGACCTCTGTTATCTGTTTCGGGGGAATAAGAGCAGACTAACTTCCTTGTAGGGAATGGGAAAGCAGTGAGGAAGAGAATCAGCAGGAGACTGCTTCAACAGTAGAAGAAATTGGAAAAAAAATGGAAGAAGGGAGAGGGAGGTGAAAAAGGAAAGGTAAATAACAGAGAGAAGTGAAAGAAAATGCAATCAGAGAAAAACAACAAGAAGGAGGACAGGATGAGAGAACAGGAGACTGTACTATGTGAGTATATTTTGATCTTCCTTGGAGCCAAGAATCTACCTATATTATTTCTCTGAAAATTGCAGTGGTTTTTTGTCAGCAAGAAACTGAACATTAGGGCAGTTAACCTCATTTCTATGACTAAACTTGCATCTATATTAAGAACAATTATACCTCAAGCAAAATCTAATAACATAAATATTTGCCAAATAAAACACGAAAGGTTGCAATCACATCATGCAGTGAGCTAGTTCTTCAGGGAATGGGAAAACATGTCCTAAACTCCAGTGACTTCAAAGCAAATGCAATATTAAATTACAGTAATAAATGTCAGGAACATTGACTCATAATGTATTTAGGGAATTAACTACCATACACTTTAGTACTCAAAATTCACAGAAATTTGTAAAATTCTATGCATTCATAAATACCTCACTGAGTCAGGCCTGGACCAGGAGTTCAACCTCTGAAGATCAGGCCCAGTCCAGTGTCAGGTCTGTACTAAAGGGTTATACCACCTGGAAACTTTGTTGGCCTTTAACAAAAATAAATAAAATCTTTCACTTAGGAAGACCCCTCATAAAGAAATTCTTTGAATGTGTCTTACCATGGTAGAGCTGCTCTATTTATTGACTGTATAAATATCTGTAGCTATGGCTTAAAACATAACAGTCAATGTTTCATTTAAAATATAAACATACTATCTGGCCATATGAAAAGTCACACTAAATTTTGTGTTTTGAGAGAGAAACTGTTTATTTCTTCAGTACCATTTGATTTTTTAGGATTTGATTAAGTTATGCTGGCTGTTAGCTAAATATTATAACTGTGTTGGTAATGTTCTTTCCTGAAGATTGTCTTGTTTTGAAAGTTTTCAGTAAAATCAAAGATAACATTCCAGATTATGGACTTTTTAAAAAGTGGTCTTGAGTGGAAAAAGGTGGAGATATGTAGTAAAATCTACTTATAAAATCTAATTAACTTTGATTTGATTTCTCTAAGCTGCTTCAGTGAGTTGTTTCACCTGAGGAAAATCAAGTTTGTAAAGAGATTTCATCTTATATACAAGTATATACAAGTTATATACAAGTATAAGACTTCCTTGTTAATAGTTTGAAAAATAATGTTTTAAAATAAATTGTTTAGATCAGCCTTTATATTTTCACAGTCACAGACGGTAAGCCCAAAGCAACTGTAGTGGTTTAAAACATGGCTTTACAAGCTAACTTCTGACCCCTTTTATTTTGAAGTTCACCCCAAAGAAAGCTTTGCCTTGCTCACAAATATGCTTCCACACTGCTCATTGTTAAAAAAGAATACAAAGAAAAGGATGAGCAGAGTGCATGGTGAGTTTAGGTGTCTTGGGTATACGTAAGTTGCATACAATGTGTGAATTGGTGAGTGATACTATTTCCTGTTGCTCTGCATTACACATGGGTCTTTCATTCAAAAGAGGAGGTGATGTATGTGAAGATTGTAATGGTGCTTTCCCAAACCACTGAAATCAATTTCAGACACTGAAGAAACAGATTCCCCAGTAATGCTTCATGTGGAAGGAAGACTACTAGTGACTGCATGAAGTCATTAGTATGCCTTAACAAATGGAAGCACATTCTCAGATCTTAGTGTGTTAAGTGCAACCCCTTTCCTACCAGCCTTCATGCTAACAGTTTGCACTCCGCTGCAGTCAGTCACCTTTTTGTAGGTAATGCCTGCCTTTTACATGGTGGATTGGGATTTTTTTTCTCGCACTCTATTGTATTGCTCAACATAATGAGCCACATTCATCCTTGGTGCAGCTTTAATGTTTGCAGTTGAAGCTCTAAATCACACTCAGCAGGAGACACTGTCTAAAATGGATATAGATTTTTCCATATGAGTTAGAATTCAATAGTCACTTAGCCTGAGACTACTTTCTGTACAACACAGACAGGCTGTACCACCCTCCCGCAGAGACATGTGCTCTCAAAGGAGTCACCTGTAGTCTCTTACTTTTGGGAAATGACAGAGTGGAGATACCTTAAATGCTTCGTAAAAGCTGTGAAAGAGTTCTGCCATTTTTTTTTTTCCTGTGTAAAACCTATGTATTTTTTTTTTCCTTGTAAAACCACTTGGCAATAAACAGGGTGGCCTCAACTTATAGAGAGAAAAGAGAAAGGAATAACAAGGCAAGCTGAAAATTGTTGATATGACAGAAAGCTATTTCAGCCTTGTGTGGATTATTTGTCATGCTTGTCACTGTTGTATAACAGGACTTCAACATGCACTCTTGTAAGAGATGAGGATTCAAATGGAAAATGTCTGAAATTTTCTCTTCTCAAATTGCACCTCTGTTGTTAAGTAGCTTACAGCAAACACCCTGAATTTATTAATTAGTTTACTTTTTCAGAAGTCTTTGTTGAGTGCCCTGATATGGCTGTACAGAGAAGGGAGATACACACAGCTCCTGCTACTCACTAGCATAGTCTTAAAACACTAATACACACACATGCTTGCAAATTATAGGATTCCTTCCTTCCCCTAAATTAAGGGGCTTCATCAGAAAGTCCACCAATACATTTAATTCTAGGGTTCCATTAAATACAAATATTTTGCCTAGAGATGAACAGAGACCAGCTTTTCTTTTTAGTGTTTTTGTGTACAGAATGGCTGGAGCTTAATGAAAATACAGCAAAGATACACTAACAGAGCTCTACCAAAACAATTTAAATATTATGAGTCATTTGATCACGTGACATTCAAGCCATATTGTAGAGAATTCTCATGAGATTAAGTCTCCCTTATAAGACAGAAAACAAAAAAATTGAGAATAAATCTGAGGAGCTGGACTTTTCTCATTTGATCATGACGTAGGCACAGAAGTGGCTTTGCATAGACAAAAGTTACTGTGCATTTCTTGCCTACTCCTAGGACCTGAAAGTCTGTAGGCGCCAGGCTGCTACTTGGAAATTATAAACTTGTTGATTTGGATCTGAACTCAAGGCACTATGCAAAGAAGTCGTCAGTAGATGACTGTAATCACATATAAAATTGAGTATTTTATGACCTGTAATTCTTATCAAAGTTTACAGGGGCTAACTGGCCATTGGTATCAGGACTCTTCCCATTAAGGACATCACTTGCTATGTATACAAGTCATTTCCTTTAATTATTTTCCTTAGAATTGTGAACTAACCTTTTGTACAATCTCCACAAACTCTGCTTCTGAGGACTTCAGTAGACCATCCGTAAGTACATGAACTTTAAATATTTACTTATTATTTGGTCAGAAGAATGCTTTATTTCCACACCTGGCAAAAATCTCCAAGAAATAGCACACAATAGTTTGCAGGCCATGCCCAATCATTAAAGACGCCTTTGACATGTTGACTTGAGTACTACCTAAGTGTAAGTACTCTTAAGAGCATTCTTTTGTTGGTTGGGAATTGACAATCTGAATTTAATTGGTATTTATTTTGATACGTGGATGATAATATTGCCACCGAAGTCTGTATGATGCCAGGTACCTATCTCTTCCTGTACCCAGAGCACTTCACAGGAACATCTTTCTGCTATGAGCAACATGGTACAGGTCTCAGGGTAGCCAGGCAGCCAAAACACAAGTCTGTGTACTCCTGCCAAAGGATGAGGGAAGTAGTGTCTCACTCTTTGATTTTCTTCTGATGGCATTTGTTGTGACGGAAGTGAAAAGCCAAAACTTTCCTGGGCTGCCTGGGGTGAATCAGCCCTTTGCCATGCCTTTGCTTGAGTAGGCTTCAGGGGCCAGAGTGCTACTGGAAGAAGGAGAGCTCAGCAGCAGAAATGTAGACAGCAGGGACCCTGGGGTGAGATGGCAAGCACACATGCTTGTCTGTATCTCTGTATGCGTGAGCCTGGCCTTGCTAGCACCCAACACAGATGGGAACAAGTGGGACTATCTCACAGTGTGAGATAAGAACCAGAAGCTGGACTGTAGCAATTAATGCACTGAGAGCTGCTCTTTGCTGCATTTCCCAGACAGCTGTTCAGGCATTGGAGTTTTCCTCTGAGACCAGAGCATCTCCTCCCACTGTGCACGCCCTTACACTCTACAGACAGGTTTTGATTATTTTTTCATTTCTTTTTCCCTGTCAGTCTGGATTCCATGTAACCATGAGAGAAGGGATGGTCAAGATCCCACCACCCTCTTCTCTTCTGTCAGTAAACTTGTGTGGGAGGGAAAAAAAGAGTTGTTTGCGCTTCTGTTGCATGTCCTCTGCAGGGTCCTGCAGTGTCAATAGGCACTGTGTTATTGACAAGTATGTAAAGAGACACACTCAGCTGGGTCTACGCGTCTTGCACCCGCCTTCCAGTCACACAGCTCATCTGAAACATCTCAAGGAGCACAGGGAACACTGCTGTGCCTGTGTGTGCTTGGCTCCTCCAGCTTGTGCTCAGCAGGAAGCCTTGGCTTCTCTACAGGCTTCTCTATCTGCACCCATTCCTGGTCCTCTACAACTACTTCCCAGGCACATCATGTAAACAAGGCAAGGCAACTCATCTACTGCTGATGGAAAAGAAAATGGATGCCCTAAAAATAGAAAGTCTGGGTGTTCTTGCCTTGAGCTCCAAACTTTCCATTACAAATTTTGCTGTATTTTTAACATTATCCCATTGAGGTGATGGGCACAGAGAACAGCCTCATGCTACTTCTTCAATTATTTGAGCACTAGAATGCTCCCTCCAGACATTCTTGTTAGATTAGTCTGATTTTTGTTTTCTAAAGCATACTTAAAACTTCTTAGGAAACATGCAGTTGTTTGAAAGCCTGATGTTGGTATATCCCTCCACTGAAACCTTTGCTACTAATAATTGCACAAATGCAGAGATCCCTCAGACTGGTCTGGAAGCAGGTTTTCTTGGACTTCTAGGGGCTAGTTCAAAACCAAGTTGGAGTGAAGACTGACTCCCACTACCTCCCATAAACTTGTACAAGACCAATCCCAATGCTTAAACTTTTATCAGTGGAAAAACACGCATGATACTTTTGCATAGGTTCTGGCTGCAAAGTTTTTCTCTTTTGCGAAAATAAAAAATGTAAAACCTTCCTTCATTGTTTCCTCTGGGTGCAAACCAGCCCTCGCATGTGCCAACCCTTTGCAGTGCATAGGGAGTCCCAGTACCAGCAACTATTCTGCTCCTTCAAAGTGTCTACTCCAGTATAAAAGTTAGTTGAAGTTGTTTTCTGTCATGTCTTCCCTCCCCAAGAACCCATCCCATGCATTTCAGCCCAAACATGGCATCACCCGGTGTGGGAGCATCCCCAGCCAGCTTCCCATGGGATAGGGATGGGTGACACGAGATTTGCCTTGTTAGAGGGAAGAGAGGAATAAAAGAGCAAAGCAAGAGGTGACAGAGGCACGAGGGAGGATGCAGTACTCACGGAGCAGTGGCAGATAGATTGCAATTCAGCGTTGGGGCTGCCTGGACTTCCAACGTCCTGAGCTGGGTTCCGCGGGCACTGCTGCTCCCTTATCAAGGGAGCAGAGGGAGCGGTTGCTATGGCAATGTCGGGATCAGGAGTCCTCTGGGAGGCTGGGACTCAGCATCCCCGCTCCTCTGCACCCAGTGGGTTTTGGTGGGGGATGCCGGCAGCGCCTCAAGGAGAAGGCATCTCTCTGGCCAGACGTTCAGGGCAGTGGGAGGGATGTGAAGGATTCAGAGTGCAGTGAAGGGATCCAAAAGGCGAGCCGCAGCCACTGTGTTGAGAGGCGCAAGGGGAATGGCGAGGGGAGGGAGCGAGACTGCTGCCGTTTGGGACCCAGGGGAGAGCCGAGGATAAAAGTGGAGCAAGCAAGCAGGGCACGTGTCTGGGAACAGTACCAGGAGCACAGAAAGTGATGGGCAAGCTGAGTTTCAGCAGTGACTGCAGTGTTTGTGTGTGCATCTGGCCACAGCTAGTTACACAAGCAGGGTATTTATGGGGCCAGGCAGGGAGTCTTCTGCGGCTGCCAGTTGTTTGCCAGTGGAGACCACTTTCTCCTATTTTAGCCCACTGCATTGGATGGGGCTGTTATTTCAACTGAGGGAAAAATATACAAATATGCTTGACGTTAGAAAAGCTCTGGGAGAAACACTCGGTGGGATTGTGAACTGCTCCTCTCTTGGTATTCATTTGCAACAAAAATGCCTTTTTCTATCCCCTTTCATTAAAATATCCTTTAACGCCGTGACTGCTCACAGACTTTTTTTCTCCCTGTTATCTTCACATTTTTTCCCCCAGTCAATAACTGCAATTCAGCTTCCAGAACACGTTTTGAATTAGTTGGGGTTTCTTTCATAAATAATGTATTGTACAGATGGCCCAAAGGGGCAAAGTGCTAATTCCCATTTCTGAAACAGCACCCTCAGATCCTGTATGTTTCAGACATAAGGCACAGACCAAACTGAGCACTCTCAAGGCACCATGCGTAAGTGCTGCATGCTTTCTCTGCCGATGTCTGGGAGAGACAAGCACATTTGTTACCTTGCAGGATATAATTTGTGTGTTTAGGTGGCTTTTAAAAGCAAGCCCATAAAGGCTGAAGTCATTCCTGATAAATGGAGTATGGGCTCAGTACAGTAAGAAATTTTTTGCAAGATTGAGATGTCTAATGGTAAAAAAAAAACAAAACATTAAAACAAACAAACAAAAACAGTTTCCAAACCAAACAAAAAATGCTCCTAAAAAATTTCTTTTCCATGTAATTTTGATTCTACATTTTCAAGACTAGCCTGTTGCAGCCAGTTTTAAATTAAAAAAAAAACTATTTTCACATTGAAATACCTCTTACTTAGACATACAAGTTATCTTGCGTTTTTTTTTTCCATGAATTCTTCAGATTAGGAACTGCTCAAAAATGGGCTCGTGAAACATGAACCAAAACCCTTCACATCTGATTTGAAACTCAGCTCAGGATTGCCTTTTGCATTTTGTTTTTCCTGTCTGAAACAGTCAGTCAGTCATTGACAGCTCTGCAAAAAATCCCTGAGGACAAGAAAAATGTTTCCTATTCTTGACCCCAGATCCCAAAGTTGCTCTAGGAATGTTACAGGAAAACTTTAAGCAAAAGGAAGGGGACCTATCACACTTCAACCCTTTTTGTCTCATACATTTGCCAGGTTCCACACGATGCCACAAAATGTATTACTGTAGCAGAGGATTTATCCCAGTCTTTCCAGAGGGACTTTCACATTAATGGTGTGATGGAGGATTTACGCCTAGATCTGATCTTTTGAATGTTTACCATTGTTGTCCTGCTTGTAAGAGGGCTGGGACCCCTTCCAGTTCTCTAATCCTTTCCACTCAGTTATTTCACAAGCACAGCCTGGAAAATAGTTCAAGCCTGTAACAAATTTGCACTTTAACCTTCTTCCCTTCCATGTGAGTATTCCCATCAACGCTTGGGGAACTTGTAATTAAAGATGCATGTCTACAAGTTTCCAGGCTAGTGCTTTAGGAGACAGGTGGTGCAGCTTTGACTGGGAATGGAGGGGACAATCTAATAGAAGCCACATAAACACATACGCACACATAAATACAGCTATTACCTCCCTGTGCAAGTTACTTTTCTATTTGTTTTTGGTTTGCAATTCAGGGGTCAAAGTTCTGAATATCCAAAAGGCAGTAATAAGTTAGTCTTCCTTGGATACTTTTTCCTGTTAAAATCTTTCCTTTCTATCCAGAGAAGTTGGTTTACTTAAGCTTTTAGCATAGCTTGAGAAAGTGAATATTCCTTTGCAAGATGCATGATGCCCCTTGATGCTATGTTTGTTGTTACATAGTAGGTTTTCAGTTGGTTTTGCAATGCAAGCACAGCTGGCTTTTCAATACTGTGATAGCTAGGAAAGATTTTTCCCATCAGTAATTTTGCTCACAGCAAGCTCACCTTGAATCTGTCCCAACTGAAACCAAAGCAGCCATGCTAGTCCAGTATGATCCAGTTAAAACACAGAATTTATAGAACGAGAAACCAGACAATGCTCTGTTCCTTATGTGTGTAATGCTCATTCTGGCACCAGTGAGCCTGCTGCTTGGGCCAGACCATATGGGATATATGAAACAGGACTGGTGGGAGAGGTTTTGAGGGCTGTTTTTTGAAGAAGTCTTGGCTGAGAGAGAGTGTTATTATACCTTGATTCATAATGCATGGGTTTTTTTGGTTTGTTTGTTTAGAAGTATTACATAAAACAGAAGTCCCACTATGGAGATGGCAGGGGAATTTCTCCAAGTGGATCCTCCAGCTTTGCCAAGGGAAAACTGAAGCCAGTAAACCTGGTACTCCGTGAGGCTTTTAAAATGCTGAGGTCTGTGTTTTTCCATTTTTTTCTCTTGTTTCTGAACTATCATTAAAATAGTTATCCCATGAAAGATTTCTGTACTAATCCTCTTTAAAATACACTGCCTTTTTAATATATTCTATGGTCAGGAAAAATGCCTGATGCACAAAGGAGGCTGCCTAGTGCAAAAGAGGCAATAGTGAGTACAAGTTTTGTTATGAGGAGGTCTGCTGTCCAAAACAGGCCATATTTTCCACCTCGGAATATTCAACATCTACTGCAGAAGGCCATGAAAAGCATTATAAACTAGCATGTAATCAGAGTTATAAGCGGAGAGGTTTCACTGTGGCCATGTGAGGTTAATACCCATCTGCTTGTATTGAGGTCTGCTTGGGTTTGACTGGCACTGTTTTCAGATGAAACAACAGGTGCTGATAAGGGAAGGTGAAAATGAAGAACCGATTCATTCGGTCATAGCTGTAAAAGCTTTTGTCTTGCCTGGGCTGCACTGAGAAAAGAGGGATTGTTTTGCTCTAGTGGTTTGGTTGTTGCGGAGTTTCTTGATGGGGGTGGCCTTAGGGCTGCAGGTTGGAGGTGGCCTTTTTAACGTGTGGTTACAGCCAAGGTAATATTCTGTCCGTATAAGCAAATTCAGACCTCACACTAGCCTGATGTACTCAAGCCCACCTTCAGCCTGTGCTGCTTCTTTCTGTGTGAAAGTGTATTACACTATAAAGAAAATCTGTGCTAACTCACCTGCATGTATATACATGCCCCAAATAAGTTTATATATGGAGAACTGAGGAAGTTGTAAGAACATGCTGTCACTTGATCACTCTATAAGTGTTGTCATAGGTGTAGTACTGGCTGGTTAAATAAGCTACTTGGCAGCCAGAGTAGTTTGATCAATAGATCAATGCAAAGTGCTGGTTTTTTTTTTCATCAAACAGATTGCTTGATGTACAGAAAACATTTGTCTTTGATGGTTACCCTTTCAGCTGGGAAGGTTAAAAGTGCAATAGATTAACACCTGCTGTCAATATGCCTAGATTTTCAGATTATCAGTGATTATAAACACTTTTCCTTTTGTGTAGAACATGATTATCCAAACTTCTGACTTGCCTGAGCCTCACTGAGTGAACAGAAATTGCCTTGGGCTGCATATAAAATATGTAATAAATGTGAAGTATTTAAGTAACAAAGCTTATTTGTTTATTATTAAAACATAAAAAGAAAAAACAACAAAAACATAAAACAAGTGGGATGTTTGACTTGGTTTTGGTAAAACTAAGGCTGTTTCATTGGCAATGATTGCCATTGTCATTGAATTCTCAATTTGTTTGACAGAGACTTATGATGAAATGTTACTGTGCCTCAGGAAGAGTAGTAATGACCAAATTTTTTGAGTTCAATGCGTGATTGCAACTCTGTATGTTCCGTGTGAAAATGTGTAAGTTATATGTTTATGTTGCCTGAAAACAAAGTTGCAAATATACATAAAAATGATTATTTTTTTGGTAATTTTGAAACCTATTCTCAAATTCATTCATGAAAACAGAAAGCATGGCTACATATTATTCACTGTTCACAGGACTGTGTTTAGCCAGTCTAACAAAATGCATGAAAATATTTGCCATAACTTGAGCTTGCCATAATTTAAGTTTCATTGTCTGGTATTGCCTGAAACAGCACAGAAAAGGTGATTTTTACCCTGAAGATGTATGTTTAATTCGNATAAAAATGATTATTTTTTTGGTAATTTTGAAACCTATTCTCAAATTCATTCATGAAAACAGAAAGCATGGCTACATATTATTCACTGTTCACAGGACTGTGTTTAGCCAGTCTAACAAAATGCATGAAAATATTTGCCATAACTTGAGCTTGCCATAATTTAAGTTTCATTGTCTGGTATTGCCTGAAACAGCACAGAAAAGGTGATTTTTACCCTGAAGATGTATGTTTAATTCGTTTAAATGAGCAGTCAAATCCCCCCAGAATGCTAAGTCTGTGAGCCATTTTAAATCTTCATGTGCTGGCACAAAATTTCACTTTGCAAATCATAAACTCATTTTAGCATTTTACCCTGACTCAGCCACCTTCCTTTAGGAAAGCAAATGATGACCCCATAATCAGCACTCATACTTTTAATGGACTCCTAGAATTGGGAATGATTCAGTCCCTTGGACTTTATGAAATTCACAGCTTTGATGAAGATTTGTATGAAATTATCCATTTTTAAAGCTTCTGCACATAAATTTTCTTAGTGCCTGATGCAGTGATATTTCATCAAATGTTATCACATCTTCTATTAATTTCAAAAGTTTTTTGCTAGCCATCACTGGGGCACCCTCAGTAGCTATATCAGACATGTTGACAAGGGTTAAAGAAAATTACTTTAAGGTATTCTTTTTACTGCTTCATACAGATCAAGAGATTTAATTGTGTCTTTCAGGGGCACCAAGGAAGCCACTTCTTCAGTGACATTATATTTGTAATCAATACCTCTAATGAAAATGGCAAGTTGAGCTGTATCTGTAGCATCAGTACTTTCATATATTGCCGAAGAATAAAATTTGAAATTAGCAGCAGGGGCAGAGCCTGTGCCATGATGATGCAGCAGCAGGGCTCGGGCCATAGTGCAAGCTGAGCTGGGCCACATGTGGCATGCAGGCTGCAGGCTGCACATGCCTGTTGAAGAATATTCACACAAGTATATTGGTTTTAAGGGGTGTATTGTGTTTTTCATAGACAGCTCAAGTGTTTTAAACAGAAGGTTTGCTTCAGGAAAAGCAATGCCTTGTCCAAGACAGCACGTTTGTCTCAGGTCCAAGAAGGAAACCATCTGTGNGATTATCAGTGATTATAAACACTTTTCCTTTTGTGTAGAACATGATTATCCAAACTTCTGACTTGCCTGAGCCTCACTGAGTGAACAGAAATTGCCTTGGGCTGCATATAAAATATGTAATAAATGTGAAGTATTTAAGTAACAAAGCTTATTTGTTTATTATTAAAACATAAAAAGAAAAAACAACAAAAACATAAAACAAGTGGGATGTTTGACTTGGTTTTGGTAAAACTAAGGCTGTTTCATTGGCAATGATTGCCATTGTCATTGAATTCTCAATTTGTTTGACAGAGACTTATGATGAAATGTTACTGTGCCTCAGGAAGAGTAGTAATGACCAAATTTTTTGAGTTCAATGCGTGATTGCAACTCTGTATGTTCCGTGTGAAAATGTGTAAGTTATATGTTTATGTTGCCTGAAAACAAAGTTGCAAATATACATAAAAATGATTATTTTTTTGGTAATTTTGAAACCTATTCTCAAATTCATTCATGAAAACAGAAAGCATGGCTACATATTATTCACTGTTCACAGGACTGTGTTTAGCCAGTCTAACAAAATGCATGAAAATATTTGCCATAACTTGAGCTTGCCATAATTTAAGTTTCATTGTCTGGTATTGCCTGAAACAGCACAGAAAAGGTGATTTTTACCCTGAAGATGTATGTTTAATTCGTTTAAATGAGCAGTCAAATCCCCCCAGAANATGTTTAATTCATTTAAATGAGCAGTCAAATCCCCCCAGAATGCTAAGTCTGTGAGCCATTTTAAATCTTCATGTTCTGGCACAAAATTTCACTTTGCAAATCATAAACTCATTTTAGCATTTTACCCTGACTCAGCCACCTTCCTTTAGGAAAGCAAATGATGACCCCATAATCAGCACTCATACTTTTAATGGACTCCTAGAATTGGGAATGATTCAGTCCCTTGGACTTTATGAAATTCACAGCTTTGATGAAGATTTGTATGAAATTATCCATTTTTAAAGCTTCTGCACATAAATTTTCTTAGTGCCTGATGCAGTGATATTTCATCAAATGTTATCGCATCTTCTATTAATTTCAAAAGTTTTTTGCTAGCCATCACTGGGGCACCCTCAGTAGCTATATCAGACATGTTGACAAGGGTTAAAGAAAATTACTTTAAGGTATTCTTTTTACTGCTTCATACAGATCAAGAGATTTAATTGTGTCTTTCAGGGGCACCAAGGAAGCCACTTCTTCAGTGACATTATATTTGTAATCAATACCTCTAATGAAAATGGCAAGTTGAGCTGTATCTGTAGCATCAGTACTTTCATATATTGCCGAAGAATAAAATTTGAAATTAGCAGCAGGGGCAGAGCCTGTGCCATGATGATGCAGCAGCCGGGCTCGGGCCATAGTGCAAGCTGAGCTGGGCCACATGTGGCATGCAGGCTGCAGGCTGCACATGCCTGTTGAAGAATATTCACACAAGTATATTGGTTTTAAGGGGTGTATTGTGTTTTTCATAGACAGCTCAAGTGTTTTAAACAGAAGGTTTGCTTCAGGAAAAGCAATGCCTTGTCCAAGACAGCACGTTTGTCTCAGGTCCAAGAAGGAAACCATCTGTGTTTTACTGCTGAGTGAAACCTTTGTGGCTGGAACAGTCTCTAAGGCCTAAAGGAGTCTGGAATTTGTATTTGCTGTGACAGATGGCCCATGTGAACATCCTCCTTACTGCCCCTGCAAAGGCTGGGGGGATTGTAGAGGGGTTTTCAGAACACTGGATGATGATAATCCCATTTAGAGTGGCAAAAGAAGTTTCAGCGTCAAGGGTCAGTAGCATGCCAGGGTTCCTTGTACACTACTAAGGAAAAGAAGAGTCACTCTAAGTTGTCAAGAAAAGGAGTGTAGATGATGCAGATTGTACATTTAGATATGTACCTTAGCATTTTCTGTTTTAGCCTGCCTATGATTGATTCTTCCTTCTTATCTTTCTTATATGGTTTCCTTCTTAGAGGAAACCAGGGGAAAATAAGCATGAAAAGGACATGATGAATAAAATTTTTCAGACTTGTCACTCCTAAAGACTCCGTTCCATGTTTTCCTCAGTCCTTAGATAAGGAGGTTTTGAGGAGGGGTTAGTTTCAGGGAAAAGCAGATGTAAAAATCCAATAAATGGCAGATGGCATGGAAACTATATTCCAGACAGACTTAGAACAAAGCAGCAGTGGATGACCTCTGGTCCCTGTAATTTGTACTTCTCCTTAAATGAACAGGTCTTATACAGCATGGGGTGAAGGTGGGAGCTGAGTCCAAGTGAGAAATGCCCTTTGTCACTGGGAAATGTTTCTCTCATTTCCTTTCTGCAGCGTTAGATTTGTCATATTGTTCCTTATGCTGGAATTGTCATTCCTCACCTTCCCCTCCAAAGTCTAGTTCTAGTTAATGAAATTCTGACTCAGATTCTTCTGTGCATTGAACTGCTAGAAAGCTGGGGCTGTTTCTGTGCCTTGCATCATGGTGACGAAGAGAGGATATCATCTGAGCAGATGCCAGAGAACTTCCCTGACAAAGAGAATTTAAGTTTGTGTTACCCAGTAAACCCTACATTAGAAGAGGAATAAACTAAGCTTAATTGAAGCAAGACTGCAAGGCTTTCAATCCAGCGCATAAAAAAAAGAAGCAGAATGAATTTCACATAAAAGAGCATTCGAAGATAAATTCAAGGAAGCTGAATACTGCCTGCTTTTAATATCACTGGGAATCTTTCAGGTCAATGCAATCATCCTGAACCATGTTGTGTCTCCTGAGCCCTGATGAAGATGGATCCAATTCCACTCACTGTTCTTCATCTGGAGGTGGAGTTACCTCCCCAGGCTCTACATCCTCCTCCACTTTCATTGGCTCCTCATCAAATCTCCTCCATATCAGCCCTGGCTTATTTAGGAGTGGAGGATTCATTGTTCTTCCTTGAAAGGTCTGCTTTTCCAGTAGAGTCTGCCGCTGTCTCTTGTTGCTCTGCAATTGGTTTACAACCTGCGAGGTTCCTAGTACTTTTGGGGCCCAGTGCAAAAGGTGGTGAGGTGGCTCAGTGAAATCTAAATAACCACACTGTGAAACTTTGCATCTATGTGGCTAACTATTATTCAGTGCAAAAGAGCAATTTGAATGTACTGCTTTGCAGTTTTACAATGTTGTAAATTTTATCTGCTGCAAATTACTAGAGGGAAAAACAGATAAAGAAACACTTTTTTTTAATACAAGATAAGACTGTTTTACGGTATGTTCTGTTTCAAGTGTAGTTGAGATATTTTCAACTTCATAGGAACCAAAAGTAAACAGTTTTATTAATTATTATAATTATATAATGAGTATGAATGTTATAATACATTTAAATTATAGAAGTAAATTATATATTATAGATATAATTATATAAATATTATGTATGTGCAAGTTATTGCTTCCTTAACTGAGATAAAATGAAAACACTCAAAAAACAACCGAAATATTAAAGTTCAGTGACTGGATGCTTTCAGATTTCTTTTCTTGCTCGTTTTCTAGGTTATATTTAAAGGGCTTCAAAAAATGTTTTGTTGGTGGAACATTTTCCTCTCTTTACTGTTTTCCCTCTCTCAACACCTAATGAAAATGCTGCAAAGCTGTGATTTTATATTTGCTCTTCTGTGACTTGGCCACAAGTAATTTCTGGGGATGTCTGACCCTGTCCTTAGCGTGTGGGCTCTTGACTGCTTTCAAAATCAACTACTCCACCAGATAACTATTTGCTGGGATAGACTGAACAACCTTGATGAAAGCATAGCTGAGTCTTCAGCATCCTTGATGCTTTTCCCCCCCTCTGTGAAGCAAATTAGCCACTCCTTGGACTGTACTTTGGTAAGTGATGTGTTAAACTCTGTAGTCAATGCCATGTGAGTAGCAAGATTGTCAAGATCAGCTCTCACTGGAGAGATTTAACAATGACAACAAACATCAAAGATGGATTGAGTTTCAAGAGTTTGGTAAGTAAATGTAATTTATTATTTTTTGTATTGGTAGAAAGGGTAGTAAATTTTCTGATGGACTCTATTCCTTAACAGTGCTCAATATTATGTCTACCTGACCCCATTTCTTGCACTGAGAACTAGCTGTGTATGTGTGAAATGTCACCCCCTTTCCTTGTGAAAATGCCATGAGGAAATGGGAACTAACTTCCAACAGTTTGAAAGTGGATTGGAAAATTATGCTTGTGCACTCACTATTCAAAGGTCAGTATATATTTCATTTATGTTAATAATGATCAGTTCGTGGAGTACCCAACCATCAAATGGCTCTTTGCCTGTAATTTAATTAAATGCTTATTCTTTGGCAGGTTATCAGTGGTGAAACACCAGAACAATAACTGCTAATATCAGAAAATTTACAGGGCACTTCTCAGAGAGAGGAAATTATTAACACAAAACGTGATGTAAAGGGTATTCAGATCTTTCAGTGAGTAGGCTTTGAGAACAAATTGAACCTCTTTTTCCATTACATAAGCTCTTATCTACCAAGTGTACAAAGCACATTTTAATCAAACACAGTGAGTTTCCAGCCTCAAGCAAACCTCCATGAAGTGGGAGAGTAGCAAAGGACTGCCATCTTCTATTTCTTCTTTCATGGATGTTCCCATACTTATGGTGGGAGAGCAAGATTTTGCAGGGCTGGCCCACAGTTTCTGAGGAGCAGGAGCAATTTCACCTCTTTAGCCAGCACAGGCTAAGTGTGAAGAGGCTCTTCACATTCTTCTCTGTTGGGTGTAGAAACATTTGTGAAATCTATTCTTTAACCAGCATAGGGAAATTTAGGAAATCATCCCTATCAGGCAGGGTCTGCTGTGAATCTCCTGTGTATCATGTGTGATCCTTGGACTTTTGTTGCCTCTTGTGGGCTGTCACCCATGGTGGAGATCTGCATTACACCTATGCACAGGAATGCACAAGACAGATGGGAACGTAGCTTCTTGATCTAACTTAACTGCATTGACTCCTGCTAGCAGTCATAATAAAAAGCAATCAAACTGCTTTTAGTTTAAAAAGTCATGAGTTTATTCATTTCTCCCTCTCCTAAGCAGTTTTTGTTCATATACACACAAACATTATAACAGTCTTACATAGGGCTGCAATGTTATTCTATAGAAAAATACTTAATTTTATCCAGAAGGGCAGAATTATTTTTTGCTAATTAATTCTAAAAATTATTCACTTTAGACAAGTTGGTCTCCCTTTTGGGAATCCACAGGCAATTTGAAAGTGGTGCTAAATCATCAATCTTCACCTTCTACAGAAGAACCTAGATGAGAAAAAACAACTAGCTGCTTCCATGTCATGCCTGGCCTAGTTATGGACATCTTTTATTTATACCCTACCAAGGTATAAATAACAATGCAGCGATGGAAAACATCAGGGCTTCCTCCATGTCATAAAATTGGGAAGAGAGAATAGTTCTGTGTGGTTATTGATTTCCAGCTGCTTAATTGGTGTTTACAATATCTCCTTGAAAATAGCCATGTGCGTTTCATTCCCTACTTGCTTGTTTAATTTAATTTAATCAATTGTTACACACCTGTTTCCACTTACTTAAAACAAGCATTATCTACAGCATAACAAATATGAAGAAACACTGAAAGCAATTAATCTTTATCTTTGTAACGTTTATTCTTAGAATGGTATAATTAAGAAACTAAACTATAAAAATAATCAGATAGCAAGTTTATATGTTAAAATACCGTCAGACATGTGAACCTTCCTTTAAACTATGTGGGCAGATTTGAAGATAGCTGTGGAAAGAGAAGAAATATGACTTCTAGGACCTGCCATTGGAGATTGTTGGAAGAAACCTTTTTTTTTCCTCTTAGAAGGGATACTCTATTCCTAAATGCTGTGAAGAGACAGCTTCAGAGGATATCCAGCAGATTTTTCACAAGCCAAACCAAAGAGAGGTCCACTTTCATTTTATCGTGTACTTCATGCCCAAGCACAAATAATACTATACTTTGCTTACTCTCTGAATAAGGTAGAGAAGAGCACATTCAGCTACGACCCTAGACCTCTGTTGAGACTCAAAACCAACAAGGATATTAAAAATAAATAAATCATTTCCCTAAATCTTACTTTTCATTTAGTGATTTCTGAGCTCTTGTTGGTGCCAAGCAAGACAACTGAATGTAAGGCAGAGCCAAGGTGCTGGCTTCAGCCACCCTCTGCTTTCTGCTGGGCTGTGCTGCAACATGGCTCACTTACAGGGGTGCTGGCAGGCTTATCCCAGGGTATCTTTAAAAAGCATTTCTTATAATCCCCTTTCTCCTCTGGAAAGCATAGCTGCTAACAAACATTAAGAAGTAATGATAGCCAGAGTTTCATGTACTTGCTGCTAATTGATAAGGCAAATCAAAAGTGTGGGATTAGTGCAGCAAAGCCCTGTGCTTTCATATAGCCTTTGAATCTCTCCAGCTTAGACTTTTGGAGTTACTACCTGACCAGTCCTGAGACCCTCATCTTCCTTCCTCATACAATCTAAAGATAATAATTAATTTATTTCACCAAAGAGCTTTAGTGTCTGGGGCAGCAATTTTATACAGTTAATACATATGCCCTGCTGTTTGATTACTTCCCCTTGTGGACAGAGCGGAGAAATTTCATGCAAAAAGACGAATGCCCAGAGACCTCAAATTAAGGTAAGGATGTTTTTTTTTCTTTTCAGATTTGCCTTCCTTACATTTATTTTTTTTTCCAGTGTCTTGAAATCCCCAATGAATCTGACATAAGTCCCTAACTCGGCTGGTTTCTGCAGAACAGAATGTTGCCAGATGATGGCTCACGCTTCGCTGACGATGTTCTGTCATCTATTGGTGCTAACGATGGATCAGTGTCTGTCTCTACAGCCTTTTTAATAGGTACTTTATTATTTTGACATATTTCTTTTCCTCCTGTTAATCCAGGGATTAGCACTGACATGTCTAAATTCATGCTCAACTGTGTTAACATTATCCCTCTTGTATTGAATTTGCTGCAATCTCACACTGCTAGCTGCCTAGCAAGACCAGCACGTTGTCTTGCTTAAATATTCCCATGGAGATTCTCTGAGATTCTCTTTGTGAGCTCTAAAGCTTTACCTGACAAGTTGGCTACAATACAAAACACAAAAAAGACTGACTATGAGACAATATGATATAAAACCAATGGAGATCCCATGACAGAAGAACAAAAGAGTAAAGAATGAAAAAAACAGTAACAGAAAAGTGTCTTGATAGTCACGCAGCACATGGGGAAAATCATCTATCCATCTCCAGATCCTAGCCAGGATCTGAAAACTTATTCTGTCCAGATGCTTTACTATTGTCTACTCATGGCTTTTCTTCAGCATAGATGTGTCTGCATTCCTGTAGCTGCATAGGACAAGTAATGCCTGTAAATATCCCTGTCTTCCTTGCAGACCCAGTCCCAGGAAAGACTGGGCCACTCTTCTGATGCTTGGTTTGGCTCACAAGCACAGAGATTCGGTCTTCCAGCCTGATCTGTTTTTAGTCACTTGTCTGACTCACTCTTCATTCCTCTTGCTGCTCTTCTCAATCCTCTCTGTTTCTCGCTGTGCCTTTCTCTTCATTCAAGTAAAAATAAACCATGGAAGAGGGGGAAATAGTGTTATAAAAAGATATGGGACTATAATGAAGATAAGAGGAAGGGAGAGAGAGGTTGTCCGTAACAATTCCAGTGGCACTACAGAAATATTTATAGTTGACATGGATTTAGCAAGGGTTGGACCTTGAGAAAAGGCTCAGGAGAGGGAAAAGAGCTTGAGGTATCTATGATAGTTCTGCTCTACATTCAAAAGGACTCTTGGCTCTTCTAGGATTCTTCAAGGATATTTCTGACAGAAGAGGGTAGCACCTTTTAGACTCACCATTTTCCTGTCAGATTAGACAATGGGAGCAGAATGAGCAGCTGTAATAAAGTTGAGTTTGTAAATTGAACCAGAGGAAATCTCTGGGATTTCAAACATCTTTAGAAAGAAACATTCACAGTTGAAAACTTGAAAACCTTGTTTTTGGAATCCAGCTAGACTTGGGTGGAAATAATTAAGAGGATGAAGGAATGGCCTGACGAAAAAAGACTGGAACTCTTCATTTGGGAAATGTTAGGTTCCTTAGGGTTTACAGAATCAGGAAAGTGGTGAAAAAGATGAATGCAGACCTCTTATTCACCAAATCCTGCAGCTCCAGCATTAGTAGGCATTGAACAGATGTAAAAGATAAGTTCAAAGCAGGAAAAAAAAACAAAATACTTTGCAGAGCAAGTAGTGAATTTCTGGAATTTGCTTTCATATGGAGCAGTAGAAGCTCATGGTAGGAAGATGCAAAAAGGATTATGGAGAATGAAGCAGGAGACAGTAGTTCTTTGAGTGGTTTGTTGATTGAGATAGGCCCATGGGATCTTTTTCAGACAGTTCCTGTGTTTCCATAACACTAACATGGTAGTGGAGATAGGCAGAAACTTACACACTGATGTCCAATACCCAACATTCTGGCTGCTGGGGCCACGAGAGGAGAGCAGGCTGCAAAAATAGTAGTTAGGTTTGCCTCCCCAAAAAATTTTTCATAATTTCTCTGTCAAAGCTCGTGTCTTGTTGCAGTGATCTAGTCCTGTAGCCAATTTCTCATGTTCTTAACCACTGGGTGTTGCATCAAGGATCTAGAGAGCCTTAAGCATGTTACTTCTGTCTCTTGTTTCAGGTCTCTCATTTTCTTTATGCTTGGTTGTCTGTCACTCTCCATGCATCTCTACACCTGACTCTTGTTTTCAGATTCCCCTGCCCTAGCCATGGCAGCATATAAGTGGTACCAATTGCTCTGCGGTGCCTGTCTCTGAGGATGGACTTGTTAGGAAGCATCTGGATACAACTGGCTGACCCCACAAGGCTACTACATCATTTCCTAGAGTGAGATGTCTTTGGCACTAGCTTCTTCACATTCCTCACTCCATCTTACTCAAACTCCTCTCCACCCCCAGCCATACATACACACATGCCTCCATGAGTTAGCTTGCCAGGAAAACCAAGCTTAAGAAAGGCATCTTTTGCGCATGCCTGGTCTGGTTTGGGGTGACTCAAGTGTCCTTGCTTGCACTTCTCTACTTGTTAAATGGGACAAATATATGAGGAGTCCAAACTACCCTGTTTTCAATGTGTTCTGCTCTCATTAGAGTAGTGCTAGATCTAGAACAGCTCTCCTGGTGCCATGAGTAACATTTCCTTGTTATTGCTATTTGTGGTAGATAAAAAAAATCAAGGGCATTGGAGCCACTATTCAGGACATGATAGAAGTGTCACTGTTAGAACAGATCCTGGTTTTCAAATAATTAGGGTTTTTTTCTTCTTCTTAAGTGATTGTAAGCATTCCCTTCTCTCCATAATTTTTCTTTCTGTCAGTAGCCTAGAAAAAGCTCTGTGAAATCCACGCTACCCTTAAAAACTTGAATCATCAGAAAGATAATACTTAACTGCAGATATTTTCTTTTTCCCCCAACCTTGTTTTACAGTAAAGTACAATAGCTTGATTTGCCTACTGGAATGGAAGCTTCCCTTGTTGTGAGAGCTGTATCTTACTGTCTTTTTTTTTATAGAGTGGGAATTAACATAAAATGATTTCCCAAAAATGTGTACATTGAAATTTAAATGGGATGGGGTATTTGAATCTTGAGACAAGCACCACCGTTTTCTTCATCATCCCTCTGGAAGAGAGGTCTCTCACACTGCCCCATTTTGGGACCCCAGGCAGCCTGCCACCCTTGACAGACGCAAGTCTCCCTACTAAATACTTACAGCCATTCCTGGAGGCAGCTGGTCAAGCAAAGAGTGCAGAAAAAGAGGAATAATTCAGCTCTGTGTATTTATGGAAACTTTTTGCAGGCAACAGGATCAGAGCTTACCAGCAGCAGGCAAGGGATACAAGAGTGTCAGAGACTTAAGATGAGGCCCCAGGGAGCCCCTGTGCTCCCTCAGGATGAAAGCTCAGGGAGAAACATCTCCTTAGCTCCTGATTTTCAGCCTCTTGTTGTAAGCATAACACTCTTAACAGGCTTTTATTTTAGTAAGAAAGATATAGTTTCAGGGAAATGCTGCCAGTGTTATGCATTATTTGTCATGGTAATAAATGTTTTCCATATTAAGGTTGAGTTGCCTCAATGGGACACACCTGTGTCCCTTACTAGCTGTGATCTGTGCTAATTGAGTGAATGATGTGCCCAAGAAAAAACAATGGAAAAGAATGAAATGAAGATGGATGAATTCAAATGCATCTCTCTGGTGAAGTGAGAATAGCTTTGCTTCATGTTCTTTTAATTTCTGCGTTCTCCCATTTCATAAGAAAATTGCCATTTTGTTCAGGTTTCAGCCTCTTTTGTCTGTGTCCACTTCTATAAGGAAGATCAAAACCTTATTTCTGGACAAGAGGGAGTTAAAACAGTCAACAGCTTTATAAAGTGACATCACAGCTGTTTCTTAAATACCAACGGGTCTTAATGAGAGGCAGCTCATAAAATTGCAGCAGCAAGCAAAGGACCCAACTGATATTGGCCCCCCATTGTGCCCAGTTCTTCATGAACAAGTTATGAGGGAATAAGTTCTCCATCAGAAATTTAAAACCTTGTTAGATAAGACAGAAAGAAGAGAAAAAGAATTAAGGACCCCCATTAGGTGAAGAAAAAGGCCTTGGTCACTCAGAGAGCATGTAGTATACCCAGCGTTAGCTAGTAGCCCTGCAAGAGAAAGTCATTCACATTAAGCAGCTCAGGACCAGTTTGTTCCTATCGCCGGAGGTCAATATTTCAGACTTTCTGTGCAAACACAAACTCTATTCCTGCATGGGGACAATGGTGGATCTGACACAGCAGTCACTGTCCCATATGGGGCAGCAGACCCAGATCGGGCAGGGCTGGGCAGTGCATTCAGGTGAGGCCATCACTACTGACAGCAGCTGTGCCATGTTACTGAGCTATCACACCGCTCTCCTGAGCCCTGTCTTCTCCTAAGGTGATGTCAAACCTACTTTGGACTTGAAGTTGGAAGGGACTGAGCTCCCAAGATGCTTCTTTTTCTTGGAGTCTGTTGGCAGCAGTGACAATCAGGTAATTGATGCATTAACACATCAGGGAGGCTCTAATGTTTATTCATGTGTCACTCTCAAGGGTTTATTGAATTGATGCCTGGTAAAGCAACTAATGGGAGCCCTTGGCAGGGTACCTTAGATAGATTTCCTCATTATCTCTCTAGATTTTATACTCTCTAGCAAAACCAATATTAAAGCTGGTGCACAATGCAGCCTCTTTTAGCTTCAGGGTTTGAAGATTTATGGGGCATCAGGGAAAACCAATGAAGGCAAAAGACAATGACATAAGAAGTAAAATTCAAGTGACATGAACTGCTACTGAACTAGTGTGGGTGAATTTTCTATCTTTGTTAGGGAACCTTTTTTTTTTTTTTAATCTCTCCTTTTTCTGTAACTTGCGTTGGTGAGGTATTGTGTGGCCCTTGCACTCCAGAAACTGTTACCAGGTCAAAGGAATCATAAAGCTCTTAATAGAATTTAAAGGATTTGATGTGACAGTTTTAGGGTCTCTGCAATCTAGGGATGCTGAAAGAGAGCTGGAGAACTGGGAGAAGCAGCACCTCTGTAACACAGCAGTGTCCATCCCTATATATCTTGCAATTTCTATAGCATGTCTAAGACTGGACAACTGTAGAACCTTAGCAGTTCCATGAAACAGCACCAATTCATTTGTGAATCCCATTTCATTTGTGAGTACTAGAACTGAGAAGGAAACAGTCTTTAGCTCAAATACTGCTACTACTGAATTTTCTCCTTTCTCCAACTATTTTTTTTTTCTTAAACCCAGAAGTCCTGCAGTATCACAGGCTCAGATTTCAGATGCAAACTGCTCAGTGCTAATGCTTTTCACCAGCAGCATAGCCTGCACCAAGATATGACTTGCTGCCTTGTAAGCCTGCAAGCTATGGTTCTCGCTAGTGAGCACGATGATGTTACTGAAATCAGATATGTCAATATTTCATTAATTCTGTGGAGTTATCTTTAAGATTCCCATCATATTTACTTATGACTGCGCTGAGGGGAAATAAAAGATTTTAAAAGGCTAGTAACACTGAGTGAAAGGAAAAGCGGGCATGCAGTTGGATTGTTATGTTCACGAGAGCTACTTCAGACTTACCTGATCCCAACAGTATTGTGCTTTCTCCTACCTTTAACAGCAGCATTAAGAAATTCAATCCAGATGTCCTTGTAACATGTCTGAAGGGGTTTTGAAGTTATGCTCCACGATAAGTCAAAAGTTTTTTCCCCTTTCTATTGCTATGAGGTTACAGCTTAACTGTTAAAAACACATGGGCTTAAAGGGCTCTCTATCTTTAAATCCAAGCACAATCAAGGAAATAATGTATTTATGGATGTCAAAGTGTTGCACGTGGGGGAACCCTGTTACCCCACAGCCTGCATGAGATTGTTTTACAGGTCAATTGAAATGAAGAACTGGACTGCATGTACCAATCACCTAGGGCCTATTCAAACAGGAAAGTTTTGTTAACAGGAGTCAAATTCAGTCTTAATTGTGAGCACAGGTAGTAGATTTCAAATGGCATCAGAGGACTCACGTGAGTTTTCTGTTCAAGAATAACTGCCACCTACCAATCCACCACCTATTCACATAATGTGTATGGTATGCATACCTTATGTCCATAAAACAGGCACACAGTGGCTGTAGCATCACATTCATGTACAGCTTTTACTTAGCATGCTGCAGTGAAACATACTGAAGAATTCTTGTTTCATGGGAGGAATCACAGCCCCAATGCTGGTGAAGAAGCAAAGCTTCTTTGCTGCCCTTCATTCCAGGAGCCCTTTGACACAGGCATCACTGTGTATCCTTCTCTGTGCTCTTTATGTGCCTTGCTCTACAAACTGAAGTACAGCATCTACAAGTGCAGTTCATAAGCTAATGGAGGTGAAGGTTATTTTGGTCCTGTTTGCATGCTGCTTATTGTCAGGATAAATCCCAGCAGTTTCAAAGGAATTAGTCACACATCTTGACATATAAACTCTTAAACATTCGATAGCATGGAAGAGATGTTCAAATCCCATGTGGGGTTTCAAGAAAGGGGCAAATTTCAACCAGTAAAATTAATGGCCCAGCAGGCTGTGGAGGATCTTGTTGGTTCCTGTGTTACAAACTTCTCTCCCCCAATCATTTTATTACCTTGAACATCTGTGGAAACGTCGAGGTGCAGGGAGCCTCCAGGCTGCTCAGCATGTTTGACTCAATTTTCTCCTTGAACATGTGCAAATGCTACTTCTATTTGCACCTTCACGGAGCTGTGATTTGCAACACCAAAGCCTAAATGACACCTAAGATCCCACCAGAGCATTAAATAAACAAGCCGATAGGGCGTCTCACAGCCTGGGAAGCGCTAAACTGAAAGCAGGAGCACAAACTGCTTTGAAAATGAACTAGCTGGATTTCTTTGCTGTACTCCAAACCAGAGAGGTCTTTTTATTTTCTTTTTCCTCTTTTATTTTTTTTCCTGCATGAATCCAGGCTTCACTCACTCCCCAGAACACTAAACTAGGATTCTGATACAGGTTTTATTATGTAGTAAATCCTGTGATTCTAGACTCATTTTGTTTAATTACATTTATGTGAAGCAAATATGAAAATGAATAGGACAATTAGTAGAATATCCACAGTAATGGTTTGAGAGCATGAGTGTTTAAGGTCTTGTACACTGACAGTAAGCTTTTGATTTGGTGCTGAGAGTAGATACAAATCTCATAAAATTAGTCAGAGGCAAATCAGGCTTCAGTAGCTAGTTTAAAGCTAGAAAGGGGCTAAGACTATACAAGGTAGTTTGGGCTTGAACGTTGGTATTGGTTGAAGGACTGTATTAATGTAATTGGCTGTATGGAGAATACCTTCTGGAAGTTCACAAATTTCTTCTAAAAATAAGCCCTTTGAATATTAAAATACGCAACACAATAAGTTTTGCAGTCACAGAATAGCAAAACACTCAGTACCTTTGTTTGAGATGTTCCATAAAGGTGCCTGCCTTCTTTCTGGCCAATCATCTCTTTGCAAATGAAATTATTGTGATCAGAACTTTCTATAAAGCAATATTTTGCTCATTTGTTTCTGAGATATACCACGTATTGAAGGAGAAAGGCCACAATTACTAGAAACAAAGTCCATCAGTCTGTCATCCGTCAGTCTTTCCCTTCTTCTGAATCATCACCTAAAGGATTTCAGAAAGATTTCTTCAACTGGGGAAAAAAAATGAAGAAGTGTTATGTTGAGAAAATGACCAAGATTAATCTAAAAAGGAAATGGGTGCAAGAGATTATAAAACATGGTATCAGATACTTCAGCTCCTTGCTCCCTACTGTCTATGGTTCCCATTCTTCAAATTTTTTGCAGAGGAATCTGATTCTGCTTGATAATATGAATAGTAATATCAACATAAATCAGGGAAACTGTATAAGATGGTAATGCAGAGAGAATGCAGTTCTTTCTGATGGTGTTTACAGGAAGGCTGCACAGAATTTTACCCTAAGCATTCACTTAAGAGAATGATCAATCCTTTAAAAACTGCAACACATACTTAGTTGGAAGAGAGTATTAAAGTGTAAGGCAGATAAGAGATTTTCTAGAAATACTTTACACACAGAAAGGCAGGAAAACAATTTATTTTATTACATTGTGTAATCAGATCATTTTGAAATGCTGACTTGAAATTTCTCTGGAGAAACAACAAGCCTTCCATTTCACTGCCTTTACTGCCCTTGTAAAACCAGGTAAATTGCCTCTGCAAATTGAAGCCATAAATTACTAATTTCACATGGTGGGTGAGGGTTGAATATACTAATTAGTTGAACAGTTGCACCCAGAGTTCAAGCAAGCCAGGCATACTGCATGTACATATTTATATATTCTTCCCTCTGGAGCATTTGGGTCATTGCCACAGCTTAGAGAGAAATAATAAGGCAGGTGTGGTCCCAGCCTGTGCAGGGTGGCAGTCCCCCAAATCACAGACTCCAGCCCTTGGGAAGAACACAGCAGGAAGGGACCATGATCTAAGCTGTGGCAATGAGGCACCACATAGGAAGTCTGCATTGTGGCTCAGTGATCCCTTCCACTTACAACCTTGAAGGTAAGACTAAAACAGTTCCTTACATTGTGTATAAAGGCCTTAAAGTCAGTGTGTGTTTGAGGAGGTCCTTTTATTTCTTTTTTACGGATGGAGGGCTCCTGCAGATCCAAGTTGGCTGAATTTGGCTCAGGCACTGTCCTGGTGGGAAGCAGCTTTGAGGGTGCCCCTGGTTGTGGGGCAGAGAGAGAGCCTGCTGCTTTGGTATTTTTGCTAGCAGCTCTTTGGGGTACCATTTCTGAGCACCCACTTCTAGCACCAGCAGCATCTGGAAGTGCTTGTTTATTCTGGGCATTTCTTTCTCCCTTCCAATCAGAAAGTCCGAGCTCAGAAAACAGATGGGATTGTTCTACCAGTAATTGGTCCAGCTGCTGCAGAGAAAATAGAAGGAAAAGCATATTGCAGTAATAAAAATATAATAAAAGGAATCAAGCAGGATACACAAGAGTATATGAAGCATGCCTGCTCCTATGCTTGGTTCAAAGAAGACACGCAGTATTTGGCAAATTAGATGTTACCAGAAAAAGAAGGAGAAAGGCCTAGAGGACATTTTATTCCTAGAGACACATGTACTGTAAAATCTGACCCTTTAACCCAGACTTGTCAGGGAAGCTCTCCCACATGACCCAGAGCACATGCAGCGTACCATTAGGATGCCCTTCCCAACTTGGTAAGCTCTATCATTCAGACAGGATTCCAGCTCTGCCACCTCCTGACGAACGTCTTGACATAAGCGTTGTAGGCTTTTGCTTTCCCCCCTGTTGGGACAGCAGGGAAAGCACGCTTTAGTGAGCAGTGAACACTTTCTTCCTTAGCTCCACCAATACGCCTATATCCACCTTTGTTGACACCTTGTTTCTACCCATGATCATAGAGTAATTTGCAAAATAATGAATAACAGCCCTCCGTTCTTCAGTTATCCCACTCACAAAGTTAAATGTGTTGCAGTCACAGAGCTTGAGTTTAGGCAGGTTCATCTGTTTTGATTTATTACCAGCATAAAGACCTGCATAGATGTTCTACTTTGAGGCAGCTCAAGACTGGAAGCCCCTAGTAGCTTTTTGAATACGTGAGCATTGGGAGATTCTATGATTCTATGACTTCTCAGTAATCGCTTTGAACACGAGCTGAGTACATGAAGAACTAAATTAAATCTGTTCCTGCATTCTTATTAAAATACTGTTAAAACATATCCAACCTAAATTTATGGAGCAATCTTCTCCTTCAAAATGCACTGCTTAAACAATGCAGAGAAAAGGTGGACTTCTGTGCAAAAATCTCAGCAATTTTCTCTTCCATTTGCGTGACACCCACACCTGCACCCCACTGATTAGCAATTCTACAGTAACACAAGTGACCAGACACTGTTGCTGATGTTGGATTTGGGTTTAAACGGGTGTGGCTGCCTTTACCTTCCTTCTTCTGACATGGCATTGGAGAACAATGCCTGTTGTTCGGTCAGGTGCTGTTCAATCTCACCCAGTTTCTCAAGGAAGTGCTGGCAGGAGATCTTCATCAACTCTATTTCGTGAGTACACTACAGAGAAAAGCAAGAAGACATTTTACCTCATGACTTTTCTTGGAGTGACTCTATGTTGATTGTGTTTGAGGCTGACAGCCCACAGGGCATGCATCCTCTTCATACCTGCTCAACAAGGACTACAAGCAGCTGCTGCAAGAGCCCAGATGGCCCTTCAAGTTTGCTCTGGGTGCACCATCTGCATCCTAGTTACCACCTCTTTCCTAAATCATATAGGATGAAGTCTTGGTACTGCTCAAGTCAATGGGAATTTTATTTTTGCCATTGAAGGAGAAATGGACTTGGATCAAAGATCTGACACAATGTTCAGTTCTGGTATTATATTGTTGTCAGATATTGTGTTTCAGCAGGATGAGTTGCTGTGGAAAGATACATAAGAACTATGAGAGGGACAAGTGTCTTACTGACAGATTGTAAGCATTACACCAATAATTTCTCATCAGTTGCCACTTAGAAAGCTAGAATTGGGTTTATCTAACCAAGTGCAGATATTTACTGCTAACAGGTTTACATCCAAGTAAAGCAACAGAGCAATTGTTCTGATTCAAACACAGACATCCATGGTAAGTTAGAGGGTCTATGCCATGTATGTGACCATTTCTCTTGACTGAGAGAAGGAATTCATTATGATTAATGCTTTGAATCTTCTCTGATATAAACACCAGGAATGTCTCAAAGCAGATGAGAACAATGAGCAGCAATAGTGTATTAAAAATTCTACTAACACTTTCCCATTACTACCAGGACAACCCACTAGTAATATCAAAGTATCAAAACAATGCAGACAGCATCATCCAAATTATTTTGGAGACAATACCATCTGCCTTCTAAAGCTGTGCTCTGCTATGACTCTGAAACTGGTCAGAGTGCAAGTAGGAATGTGAGACATTCCAATTTTACCAGATTTTAGTCTCTTGTGAGCCATAGGAAGACACAGTAGGAACCAGCACCCTGATGCTGACCACTGTAAGTGATAGAGAGCAAGAGGCACATTTGCAAAGCGTGGTAGTGATTGATCGCTTTGGATCCATGCAATCACCCTTTGATGATCTTTTTGTTTGTTAGCTGGAATGTGTCTCCCAGTCCCCAAAAACGCCTGAATCATGAGGAAGCTTCAGTTAGAGGTCAAAAGGTGCTCTCTGAGCATTTGAGCAAACTCAGTCTCCATTTTAATGAACCTCCTGTGCCAGGCACGATCTTAATGTGTGTGACCCAGGCATAAACCCTCCCATAGTAGTAAATGAAATATCTAGCCTTAAAAGCTATAGAATAACACTGGAAAGAGCTAATCAGAGACTGGCAGGGGTTTGAGAGGACTGGCCCTGTGTCTGCAGCAAAGGTGAACTCTCCTAAGTATCAGCTCCTTGTGGACTGCAGCTGCTTCTCTTACTGCTTAAGGTTTGGGCAACAATCTCAAGCTCCACTGAGGCACTCACATGTGTTGTGAGGACCTTCAAGTTCAGCATTGGATGACTGTTTATCTTACCCTTAGGACTCCTCCATTATCTCTGATTTTAACCTCAGAAAGTCTGACTGTTCCTAGATGGAAGTGTCTGGCGTGCCATTGAGGAGTGCCCACATGGTAACCATAAATTTCTTTTCAAGGATGAGGTTTGGACAGCTCCCTGGGACCTGACTCTTATAAGATATTAAGTATATAGCAAAGTACATGTTCACACAGATTTATTCAGAGCCCAGGTTCAGCAAGGATACAGAGGGGACTAGTTTTTCTTGGACCACTCCCAAGCAGGAATTTCTTTAGGGTAAACTGAGTTTAAATAGGGTAAACTGACTATCTAACAGTTGCTCCATGTTGGCTGCATGCCCTTGGTTAATGGGACATAACCTGAGAGAGCTTGTTCTAGTAAAAGACCTTAAATGCAAAACACAAAACAAGCACAAGTGTAATCTCTCTTGTGACTAATATTCAGTAAATTCACTCACTTATTGCATGGTGACTGGGATGTGGAGTCATACCCCTAAGACTGGATCTTGGGCAAGTTTGTTCCTCCCATATTCCCTAGACTACATAAGAAAAAAAACATCGCTAACCCCCATTAGAAGAGTGACAGAACACCAAGGTTTTCCCAGTCCACCGTAAGATACTGACTCACTGCCATCTTGTGGCAACAGCAAGGTAGCTAACAAAAATGCATGCTTTTCGTTATTCAAAGACTATTCAAAGACAAGACACTGCAGATGTATATATTCAATGATGTGGCAGAAAAACAAAAACAAAAAAAAAGAAAAAAAAAACAGTTTCACTTTTTCAAACTTTTATGTTACCATTTTCTTCCTCAATTTGTACAACAGATAACCTTATAACATGTAAAAATAAAAGTGAAAAAGGAAACTCCTGCATATTAGCAGGATGCATGCTGCTCCTTCCCACATTTTTCACGGGACATAAGTGGCCCCCAGTTACCATCCTCCTTATCACACCCTGAGTCTTTCACAACTTTTGGGAACTCACAGGAATTTGGACCAAAGAAATAAAAATCTGGACTTTTTATTGCAAAAGGTTAACACAGCTCTAGGTTTCGCGGAAGATTCCTCCTCTCCCATGATGAAATGGTTTGAGGTGCTGAGAAGTTGCAGTTCACTTTGATGTAAACCAGTCTGGCTTATGGATGCGTCTGGGTATGCACAGTTTGTATGTATGGAACACTATGTAATAGAACCTAAGGTAGCTCCCAGTAAAAGAGAATTGCACCTTGTAATTTCTGCAGCTCAGAAAGATACTCAGCTACTGTAACTCAGCTGATTCACTGGAAATCACTCGAGCTCACTGAAACCCATTCTGCAAAACAGATCTCTCAGCTCTTCACTTAACCTGTAAACTTTATCATTCAGTTTGCAGTAACCATTTTATGACTGAAATGAACGTTATGAAAATAAGCAGTCCAACAAAAATGAACTTTTGCCACTTTTGTTTCGAAAGAAATGCTTTCTTCCCTGACTCAGAAGATTATATTCTCAATAAATGTCCCACTAAGGAAACAAGCATGAGAGGTGAGGAAAGGGAAAGGCAGCTTGTTTGAAGGAATCTACTCACCAGAGGAAGATTTCTCACTGTGTTTTCCTGCAGAAACATCAGTGTCCTCAAGAGCTGCAGCTTGCTGGCAGCCTGGTTTGAGCAGCAACCCATGGGGCTATGGGGAGAAACAGCCACAGGACATGTCCGTAAGCAGCAGCCATGGCAGCAGCAGTAGTGGCAGCAGGGACTGCCCTGTGCCCCTGTCACTCCAGAGGCTTCTCTCCAATGGTGTGGCCTGTGTTCACCAGAGAGCATGGTGTTGAGGGAAGCTGATTTTGTCAGGTAGCTATGGGGTGGGCAAAGCACAGGCGGCTTCCTGGTTTTCCTGTTTTCTCCAGTTTGGCTGGGGCCATCAGTGGTCTGCTTCACATTGTCTTCTGGAGCCCCTGGGTCTGACCTTACAGAACTGCCACCCTCAGAGCAGTGTGTTAACATCTTGAACAAACCCACGTGGTCATCCCTAGCAAGGCTTTCAGTGCGAGGAATATTTTGCCCTGTGTACTTCATCTTTGAAGTTAAGTCCAGCCCTGAAGGCATCTGAACAGTAACAGATCTCAGAGGAATATGAGTCATTTCACAGATTTGGACAGGGTCTCCCAGTTCTGGCTTGTTAATACCTAATATTTCCCTTGTGCTCCCCATCTCTTGATCATTGGGTGAAAACCCTGGCCCTTCTGCTTGGCACAGGGGAGGCCTGCAAGGCACTAGTGAAGAGCAGCTTGGAGGGGAACAGCCCTTACGCATAGTTTCTGGGAGTGCCCTTTTGGAGAAACATCTCATATTTTTTGCATCAGCATGTATTTTACAAAACTTCTGCCTGTTTGACTCCTCATTTGCTGCAAGCAGGGCACTGTTTTTGATGACTGCTTTCACACCCCACTGCAGTTCTTCATCACATTCTGTACAGTCTCTGTGGGCATTTTTGAGACATGTGACTCCACTGTCCTTTTCCATCATGCATCTCTCACTTTCATCATGACTTCTGAGCTTTGGCTCAGTGATGACTACAGGGTTTGTATCACTAAATTCAGTGAGGGCTGTGTTCATGTTTTTATGTCCAGTACTGAAATAAAACTGACAATGAAATTTTGATGAGACAGGATCTCCTTCGTCTTGAGTACCAACCTTAAAAGAAAGACTGTTCTCTTCTGTGCACTCCTCTTTTTCAAGATGCTGTCTTTCAGTTTTAGTCTCTTTCTTTTCCATCCCACGTAATCTTTCTTGGACCAAACTCTGCAGCTCAGTGTTACATGCCTGATGCTTAGCATTTTCTGCAGTTGTCAGAAGGGAAATCTCTTCTCCCTGGTCTCTGCATGCTTTCATTGGTCTAGATACTTTCAAGATGCTTTCACAAGATGTGATGAGGACTTCGCCAACACAATCATTTTGATTTTGTTGGAAATCTTGGTTTAAGAGAGGAAACTCTGTTGGATGTGACAGAACTGTTTTTTGGTTGTAGGTATCAGAAAAAATATTTGTCTTTCCTGACAAAGATGCATTCTAAAGAAAGGAAAAGAAATAAAAACAGAAAGAAGAAAGAAGAACATAGAAGGGGAAAAAAAAAAAAGGAGTTGAAATACCATAGTTTTACTATCACAAACATTTGCCCATCATCATTTTGTCCTGGACATCCCTGTGCACAGGAAGCCTTTTAAATACATCTTTAAATACCAGCAAACCAAATAATCATCAATTCTTGTCTCATTTCTTATCTAACCACGCATTAGTGTTTGGGAAGAGTTGGATAAAACTCTGAAAACGCTTCTTGCCTTCTGAGGTTCTCTAGGAGGATAAATTTGTTTTCATGAAGCTTTCATGACCCCATGATTTGCTTTTTTTTTTTAACTTTTACATTTTGTTATTTGTGCCAAGGTTATAGAGTTTTCATAGACCTGCTGACTAATATTGCTGATTTCTTACTTGCAGTACTGAGGGTTCTGGCAGCTCCTCCATGAACCCACTGCTGTCTGACTGGCAGCTGCTTGTTCTTGTCACCATCATCTCTGCTGGGGAAAATAAAAAATGAGAAAAAATTCAGAGAAAGGCAAATTGCAGCACTTGGCCAAAATAAACACAGAGCTAACCAGGGGCAGTTTTAGTGTATTTTCCACTTCTATAAACATTATCGACCCTAGTGCTGTTCCCCAGAAAGCTGCAATATCACTATGACCAGAACAAACAACAACATGTGCTCAGGATAGCTACTGCTGATGATGCTCACTTATCCTCCAGTTTAATCATCAGCTGCAGATTTCATTTTTGATATATTTGCACAACATATGCAATGTAAGTAATCTATAAATAATCCAGCCATTTGTTTTCCTTCACTAAGCATGTTGTCTTTTGACAGTTGGTTGCTAGAACTGGCTCCTGCCAAGTCTCATTCAGCACTGCATTATTTCAGTGGCTTCAACCAGGTGAATTCTGCAGGGAGAGGGAGTTGCCCTACCATCTCACTAGATCAGTTTGTCCTTACTTTGAGGAACCTTGGTTGATTTTTTGGTGGAGTTCAGTAAGTAGAATAGTAACAAGTAGAAATTATATAGGATTGCATGGTAAGACATAAAAGCAAAAGGAAGATATTCTAGATCTACTCCAGAGATGATCTGTAATTTAGCACCAACATGATCTGGCTAAATTAGTTCTTACTTCAACATTTGCGACAAAATTATACGCCATGAACTATCCAGTTTCATCAATATAAGCCAATCCTCTTCAAAATTACAGATGCTAGAGAGTAAACCCACACTTAGACAGTACATCCAGATAACTCTTGGCCCTTGGATAACCCACACTTTCAGATAACCTTCATGCTCATAGTGCCCTCATTCTCAGATAACTAGCACAAAAACAGAACCAGGGCGTGGGAAGCAAGCTAAGGGATGTAGCTAGGAAAGGGATGGAGGCAGTCAGTCTAGATACACATCCTCTTTTCTTCCTTGCATACGTAACTGCTACTGAGTCTTAACACTTTTTATTTTCTGGTTTTATCCATGAAAATGTGACAATTCACTAAGTTCTGAAACATGAAATATTAATTCTCCTTTGTGTAAACTGGAAAACCCAAAAACATGTCTATAAATAATGTTTTCACACATAAGAAACTATGAACTCGAATAGATATATCCTGGAAATAAATCGATGAAAATCATGCAATATATTTGTAGACAGCAACTGCAAAACCGAAACCACATATTGCCATTTTTAAAAAGAATTACTTGGGTTATCACTTGGTATCATCACCAGCACATCAATCACTTTCCTATTTCAGATGAGAAATACATGGTTCCTATCTCACACATTACAAAATTTGCAGTGGAGCTGCTGAAAAATGCCTGTTTTGTGGGCGGTCTCAAAACTCATCCTTGCAGTTTCCCACAAACAGCATCACTGTTCAGTTTATTCCCCAGGGAGATTGTTCTACACATTCTCTAAACCTTTTTTTAAAGCTGTTTCAATTACCCTTTGCATCTTTGCCAGCTGTTGCTTCCAGTGTGTCAGTCGGGCCTGTAGTTTTCTGTACAAAAAGATGAAGCATAATTCTGAAAATTAGAAATGCTTCAGCTGCTATAGTTCCAACCACTGTGAGACACAAAATAATGTTTGAAAGACTCTCCATGAGGAGATACAAGTGACCTTCATGCTTTAAATTGGCAGTTAGAAGACCAGGATTTCTGCTTATTTATTGTTCCAAAGTAACTATTTTAATTCTGAGGCACATGGGTTATGAAGGTAACTGGAATGCTCCTTGTAGGAAAAAAAAACTTTAAATGGAAGAGCAGTGCTGTTAGAATTCACCTTCTGACCTTTCAAAATCAGGTGGCTGCTGCCGGGTTTGGCCCACTCATTACAGGAGCTGTAGTGCATCTGCTTCAGTAAGACATCCAGTTTTGTTTGTATATTGCAATCAACCAGCAATCCACCCACATTTATAGTTTGCTGCACTAGCTAGAGAACTAACCAGAATACAAGACGGTGCACTCTGGGCTGATTTTTCATGGGGAAAAAAAAAAAGGCTGAATGATCTGCAGATCAAGTTTACGGCACTACAATTAGACTACAGAAAAATCTCCATGTGTCTCTCTTGTCTTCCTTTGAAAGTAGGTATTATGTGTGTTCAGCTGTTGTGGTTCTCACTGAATAAACATCAAGGTTCAAATCACTCTGAAAATCTGTAAATGCACTTAAAAGTGGTTATATGATAGGATCTTATGACCCTTCTGAGAATTAATCCAGTTTCTACAGTTTTCATGTAAGCAAAATAGAAACTTAGTAGTAATTTATAGTAGAACCAGAACCATTTTAAGAACAGTTCACTCACTCAAATTGACGAAGATGATTTCATGTTCATCTGAGTTAGGCATCTGATTTGCATCTACCTACATCATGATAGATGTGTAATAAACTAATACTCCCAGGGTAAAGGCTTAAATTCCCCATTTTATCCATGCGAAGTGTGGTCTCAGAGGGTCTGTGCTGCAGATCTTTTCCAAGTACATTCAGATGCCTAATTTAATCATTGCATCCCACACTGACATGTGAGAACCTACCCAATGTGCTAGGCTATATCAAAGCTGCACAGATGAACATAAGGAGTTTTTAATAGATGAGGTGGAACACTTTGATAGCCAGACAAAATTTCAGATATTTCAATGGAAGTCTGAATTAAAACCAACACTTAGTAAGAAGAAATATGGCCCTTCAATGCAAGGTGAAGTGAAAAGCTTGAAGAAATTGTCAAAGTGCTCCCACAAGGACTTCAAGCAATACACTTCTAGGAGACATGCAGAGCAGTGCTGTGCTGGGAAGGCAGGTCATGCTGTGGGCTGGGTCAAAACTAGTTCAAAGTCAACGTTCTTTACAAACTGTGGCAGCTCAGTTTCAATTTATTTAAATACAGTTTGGTTTAATGTCTGTATACCAGATTCAAGTAATGTTTGCATAGTGGAAGACAGCAGTTGCATACTGGGGGAACTGTGCTTTGGATGAAGGCTGGGCCAATCTCTCACTTCGATTCCACCCAATGTCCCAAACAGGGAGAGAGACTGAAAATTAGAGCATGCCTAATGCCATCCTGTGGAGGAATAGAGTTTCCCTCTTTATAAAAGCTGCTAGTTCACCAATGGCAACAGTACAATTTTCTTGTCAGGCTGCAGTATGTGGTGGATAGCCATAGCTTGAATTTCTACTAGGTCTAGATTTCCCAGGACAAATTCTTCTCACTACCATTTTTTTTCTGAACATGTCCATATTGGATGTTGCTGCTAGCATCTAAAGCACCGTCAGTCCTATTTCCCAGTAGCATTCCTTGAATTCCCTATTTTTAAATCAACTAAGTCTTCCAGGATCTGAAAGAGCACCTTTAAGAAGGATGCAAGTTGGCCAAAAAGATAGAGGGAGGGGTCAGCAAAATTTACATAAATGTTCCTTTTTGCACTGAAAAGGTTTTTTTTTTTTTTCTTTCTTAAACAAATCTGTCACTTTTGAATTGAAAGGAGAAAGGTGCAAAAAATGGGTTAACATTAAGCAAAACATGTTTTTATTTCTAGTCTACCCAAATCACATTTTTCCCCAATCGTTTGGCTCATTCACTGAACCAAAATATTCATTATTCATGGAGCTCCACGCAGTCCTCCTAGTGTGTGGAGACACTCAAATCTGTAGAGATTCTGCAAATACATGCAGAGAATCACACAAAGGAAAGATAAAGTATGTTTGGAGAAGAAGTAGAGACACAGACCAGTATTCAACTATGAGCTAAAAATTACAACTCTGAGCCTCGTGCGGAGTATACATCTGGCTATGCTGGAAAGCAGAAACCTGAGAATTGCCCCTAAAGACCTTGGTGAGGAAAACCTTGGCTCTTTGCCTTTTTGTGCTAATTGAACTGGGATAGTTCAGCTCCTGCATCCCATTTCTATTCTGCCTGAATTTTAAATAAAAATAGGTTAGAGGAACTTACTAATCAGGTTTCTGCTTCATTTTGTATCACATAAGAAAGTATATACCTTCCAGATCCCAAAGGTCCCACAGCTTTCCAGCCCTTTACTTGATCAATCCAAATTCATTAAGAGACTTTCTTTCTCTCCTTATTTGCATGCAGATACAGTGGCTTCCATTTTCAGCATCTTTCAGTACAGGAACTTTCTGAAGCTCCTGGGCTCTTAGGTTTACCACTAATGAAAGAATATTCCCTAATTAGTAAAAAATAAGTGCTGGAGTGCAGTTCTGGGTTCCTCTGAAGACTCTGCAGCTGGTTTTCTGTGGACTTGGCTGCAAACAACACAACCTCTTTCTAGTTTCCATCCAGGAGAATACTCACAACATGAAAAGATGCCGTGAGAACTTCTGCATTGCTTGTAAATAATACTGTATTTTTTGCATGTCTACTGAATCAAATTAATGTTGATCAATGCTCTCCAGCATTTGTCTTCTACCTCATTTGATTACTTAGGAAATTACAGGCACAATAACTTTGAATGAAAAAGCATTTATGTTAATTTGAATTTTAAATTCACATCTTAAAATTTGGGCTTCTCTTCCTGTCATAGGAAAAAGTAGGATGGCCAATAGCAGCCTAGCAATCCTGTTTGAATTCTTGTAATTGTTAAAGTATTGCTGGTTCTTGACTGGGTCAAGCATTTCTAAAGCTTTTTGTTATATACATGAGATTAAAGAGCACAGAGGAACTACAGGGTAGTCAGGTATTTTGTGAAGGAAAAAGGAGTCTGAAGGGTTTAGTCAGACTTTTTCACTAAGCTATATAAGCAAAGGCACTTTGAAATCTCACACAGAACTATTAAGTCACCAGCATCGTTACAGTTTAAATAGTCATGCTAAACTCAGCAAAAAAAATACAAAAAATACAAAAAAATTCAGGATTAAGACTATGTGAAATGTTCCCATGCCCAGAGTTTAGTGCATACATAAATGCCTCACTAGTTGGGGCTTGAAAAACACCTTGATTCAGCAGTAGTTGAAATCAACAGCAACAGAATGGAAGAACCACTGCAGTGAAAAACTGAGTTACAAAAATGCATTTTTGAAAATACATGAATGTACTTCCAAAATAAAAATGAGGTTGTTGTGGGTAACTACTAATATCCTTCCCATTTAGACACAATGTCTGTCCTGTACTTCCCTGTCTATTGCATCTCAGAAAAGGACATTGTAGTAAGAGCTTACTGTGTGTGAGAGGAGTATGTCATCTACAAGCAGCAGTTACAGGTGGTCTGGCCTTGTCATGAGAGAATTACAGTAGCTTACTCTCCTCTCATGCTACCAAGAGAAGTGGCACCACTGATTTTAAGTATCATGCTCCATTATATGACCACTAACGTCTGATAAAACTCCACTGAAATTATTAATTTCTCATAAGGCACGAAGAACTCCTTTTGGCAATGTTTTCTGGCAAAGAAGATATTCTGAAACCCACTGAACCTGAATGGCTGCACCAGAAGAAATTATTTTGTACAGCTTTCAGCATTTTAGGTAAATAAATGTTGCCATTCATACCACTTCCTGTTTATGCCATAAAAACATGCTGTCTTTCCTTACCCTTGAAAGTAGCTCCCTCATAGACGACTGCATTGATTATTGACTGTTAATTATGAAAATAAGCATTTTACTTAGCGCTACTGAAATGCAAAAGAAAAGGTCTGTTCTTAATCCCCTTTTTAATACTCCCGTGCAACTTCTGTAACACTTTCCACGCTGCAGAATGGATGAGCAAGTGAACTGAGTTAAGAAAGATCTGACTTATATTTATTTTCTGTCCAAACACAATACACACTCTACAACTGTCTTCCAAGTAATAGAGATTAGTGTAGAAATCCTTCTCACTGGACTGATGCTGTGGGGCTGACCAAAGTCAGCTACTGCTCAGTTCCGTGCAGCATTTCAGGAGAATAGTCACCAGATGGCAGCAGCACACAAACCACAAATTTTGTTTCCAAAGGCCAACAAAAAACAGGGTTTTTCGATGTCTTTTGCAGATTTTGTTTTTCAGTAATATTATACCAGTAACTAGATAAATCATCTTATTAGACTATTCATATTATATGGAAGCAAATAATACACCTCTAAATGCATTAGAGGCAGCAAAGTTGCCTATTTTTATTCAAAAACAAAGCTAAGAAATGTGTCTATCCTTGTTCCCTGTGAATTGAAGGGGGATTCCATACCAAAAATCCAACAGTATGACAAAGTGAAAATATAAGAAGAGCCCTCTACATAAAGCAATGTATATTATGACCTATGCCATGCCATAACAGTAAGTGTTGCACGAATAGCACAGATGAGGGACCTAAGTCCAGTAGAGCTTACAAGATGAACAGAAACTGGCTCCTCTGAGGAATTTACTCATGTTTGTCAAAACCCTGTTAGCTCATCTCTCCACCCATCAGCAGTATTCCTCTCCCCATAATTTTGGGTAACACTGATATATTTAGGTATAGGGGAAAGCCCTGTGGCCCTCGTTGTCTTCAAGGAACTCACGTAGCAAGAATACATGATGCTACACCCATGGAACTGAGACAGAGTCAGGGGAGATGTAAAGCAGAGGGCTCACTTGTCAAGTGAAAGCCACGGATATTTTGCTTCATCTCCACATGCAGCTTTCAGTTCTTTACGTTGTTAACCATAGGGTCTGGATGTCAGGGCCACCATTAGCAGGAGGCATGTATATAGCCGCAGGGAAGCTCTCGCACCTTGTGACTGAGTGCACACATGGTGCTTCACATCCTCCTGTGCAGACTTCAGATCCTTGCCCAGGGTCCCCAGCTCCCCCTGGGAGGATGTTGGCCTGTGCATTCTCCAAATATCAACCAGATGCACCTGAGGGAATGAGGTCAGGAAGCGTTAAAGGTATTAACTGCCATGGCATAAAAAGCTACATAGCAACTCTGCATCTACCATCAGTGCATTCAGCTTCAGTCCCTCACCTCTAAAACACCTGAAGAAAAAGCAGTTTTGCACCAGGTTCAGCCAAGTTTTTGGCTTAAGATTCAGTGTATAGATGGTTGTGTCTATCAGGCCTGTGGCACAGCACTGCTGGCAGGCAGAGCACAGCAGCCTGGAGCTCTGCCCAGGCTCCAAAACCTGCTGAAATTGGGTGAGAGGGCAAACTTGGCTCCCTGATGCTGTGGTTAGACAACCCTTGATATCCAACCTGAATACTAGCAAGTTTTAATGCCTGTGGACATATTTACTGATTTAAAACTAGCTTCAGTGCATCTGCTGTGCCCTACAGACAGCACTGTGACAGCAGGTATGAATATACTCCATTGTGAAGTGCCTGGGGGTGGTGGGTGGGTTGGCTGGCTCTTTCTTCCACTTGCTCGCATTACAGGTTCTGTAGAAAGAAGCTTTGTAGAAGAACTGAATTAGATGATAACATTCTACTAAGCTGCTCATTAAAGAAAAATACATATATATTTTTTTTACTGTTCATTTTCCTTCCTTCCTACCTGAACTGTAGACGAACACAGACAGGAGGAGTAGTGTGTGCCCTACCTTCTGCACTACTGAAAAGGTAATACCTTCCTTCCTTGAACTATTGAACCCAACTCTGCCTCTCCAGAGGAGGTCAGAACTGATATGTGTGTAATTTGGTGGCTGGGGTTCTGAAACCTCCAATTTTGCCCTTCTTAAAAACAGTCCCAGACAATTGGTCCATGGAAACCCCCCTTTAAAGTATTTAAAGTAGGTGGGTGCAAAGGTCCCGTCAGGTCTGGTAACACAGCATAGCGTCATGAATCTCACACTTTGTCACTGAGAGCAGCAGACACATCCCTGCAAGCTGCCGTGCTTGGAGCAAGGCGTCTGCCTTGCCTGCCACTCACAGCTTCCGATCGCTTCCTGCTTGTCCTACACAAGAACACACTGCCCTAGAAATAAAAAAAAAAAGTATAAATGAGTAATCTAAGAGCTGAATTTGACAGGAAAAGAGAGAACACTGTAGGCAGTTATCTGTGAAAGATGATGTTTCTGTAGACTGGGAGGTTAGGCGTAGTGATGAATCTAGTCAAAACCTGAAATTGCAGTCGCTTTGACAATGGTCTTTTATCTTCCTTCAGCTGATGAAACAGCTTCAAACTTTGCCAGGTCCTCCTCCTACTTTTCCTTGAGAGTCAGTATCACTTCCATCTTATTTCAGCTGAGCTTCAGCCAACTGTCATTAATTCAGATTCGTGCCTCTGCCAAATGTCGGGAGAGACGGGTGACGGTTGTGTCTGCTTCTGATGAAAATGAGAGGTAGAGCTGAATGTCATCAGCCTACACTGTAGATCATGTTACATCACAACTTCTCCCAGTAGCAGCTGCACAAAGATAATGAATAAAAAATAAGTGATTGCAGTGAGCCTCGTAGGGCTCTATGCAACCGAAAGCACTTCACAAAAGGAAGAATGGCTTCTGGCAAAAGTCGTAGAGACCTCTGAGAAAAAGGAGTAGAAAGCCTTTTTGGGCTTACTAGGGTCCTGCAAATTCTGCCTGGTCAGCACCAGCCAAAGCAATCAGGAGGTCAGAATATGTGTCTAGCTTTTGGTGTTGCTTTGTATTATAGCAGCTCTATTTCCATGGTAATATTCACTGAACTGTGTTCAGGAGGCCTAAGAATGTCAAGATTAGTGAGACTGCCTCTTTTGTCAGTGGTATTTTCCAAGGAGAAATTCTCAGTATCAGCAAGCAGATAACAAGTATGTACAAGATCCAAGGAATAGGAACACAGTTTTCATCTGTAAAGAAATCTGAGTTCTCTAGAGTATAAAATTATGAACAGGATAACACCAAAGCCCCCTTCTCACAGGGGTCACTGACAGTGGCAGGACTGTCCTTTAACAGCCATGGCAAAGCACTGCAGTACCATCAGAAGAAGGTATGTATGTTCTCACAAATCTGCCCTGAAGTCTGAGAACGATGTGAGGTTGGATGAATTTTGGAATGAGGTTTAAGGTTGAAATGGCCAGTCTTTCAACTGGCACTGGCATAGCATCATAGAGGTCAGGCAAGGCTCTGTTCCTGCCGTGTTCTGTTGAGCATGCAGGTGGGAAAGGAAGAGAAAAAATATTAGAAAAGGCCTCATTTCAAGACCTCAACACAACTTCAGCACAGCTAAATTTCCTTTCAGAAATTTTGCTGTTTAAAAGGCCATGGTAGTTGATCTAAATTGACCTCTCAAACTATGTGGTTGTCCTCTTGGATACCTATGGTATTTTGTATTTCCCCCACCTAAGATTTAAACAGCAACAGGTTTTTATAACTTCCATTGGGCCATCTGCCTTAAGTGTATACAGTGTATTCATATCCTTTCCCACTAGGATGAATCAGTCTGCAGGACCTAAAATCTGACACATATGCGCAACAAAATGTTATGAATGTGCAATGACTTTTAGGAATGTACTCACTGAAAATCAAACAAACCCCGGAGTCCCTGAGATGGCTGTCTCTACCTGAGGACTGTGGCCAGGGCCTCCTGACACCGCTGACAGAGACCAGAGAGACCAAGTGTCCCAAATTCCTCTATTTGCTGCCAGTCTAGTTTCTAGCCTGGTGACTGTGGCATCACCACCTCCTGGGTCTCCATCATTTCACAATTTTTTCAGTGTTGTTCAGTTTCTGCGTTCTAGCAGTTTTTGTTTATTTCTGGGACCACAGAACTTTCCCTCAAGGATTCTTCAGGCTACAAAATACACGAAAATGACACAGCTTCCTCTTAGTATCACTTCTTACAGATGCCTTATGTAGAGAAATGGGAAGAACGAAAATGCCTTTAAATGGTTTGTGGGCAGAAGATGGCAAAAAATGTACTCTGCTGCATCATAAAACAAATGGAAGCAAAACAAAGCAGCTAAAGAAAGCAGTTGACTCCCCTGTGCCAGGTCACCTGCAGCAGATAAAACTATTACAAAGAGGGGTTCTCCCCACACCCCTAGAGAGATGTGCTATTATTTCATCTATATGAGCAATGGCAGTGCTGTGCAGTCATGTCCTCCCAAGCAATGAGGCCAAAAAGAAAAGCATCCAAAAGCAACTTCCACTAATAACATAGCAAAATTTATCTTTTTTTTTTTTTTTCCAGAGAATGTGGAACTCTGTGAGTGTTCTATTTAATGTCTTCCTGGATATTTTTTTGAAGGGGTGGAGATTTTTTTACTGTGAAGATATCGGTACAATGCCAACTCAAATGAACTGCCTCAAGAACATATAGATGTCTATTAAGGATCTATTACTCATTGTGTTTCCTGAAGGGAGTCTCATAACAGGAGACCGACCGTATGTGATCATTAACCAATTACAAAGCTTAACATAAATATCAGGCAGTAACAACAAAAGAGTAATTATAGGACATTTTTAAGTTCCAGATTTTGAGTGCCACTTAAGCAAATGTCCCCTTTGGCTGTATCTTTGTATTTCCCTTTTATTTATTCTGTTTTTAAAATTAAAAATCATTGTGTAGTAAGTGAAGAAAAACATTGTGATGCAGGTGCTACAGTAAATAAGAAATATTAAATAACTCTTTTTACACTAGAAAGGCACCTAGAAAATCCTATACTCTCTGAAGCATAGGAAATATATGTGCCTTTTCCTCTTGCCCTTTTGAAGACATTGCTACTTCAGTTGCAGGCAGACATTACAATGGATAATAGATAACAAAGAGGATTCACATTCTTGGCACTCAGTCAATTAAAAGAAATGCCAATTGCATTCTGTGAATATTCCCATGGTGCCAAACCATAAGAGATGACTGTGAGTGGGAGGAGTGAAGGTGTGATAATTGAAAGAATTGCCACTTGATAAGTCACAGGAGCTAACGCTTTAGCTCAGCGTGCGGGAAAGCTAGAACGTTCCCAGCTGCTGCAAAAAAATGGGTGTACGCGATCCCTGGCACCACTCGTTGGGACAAGATGAATCACAAACGCTTCGGTAGTGAGCTACCATGTCACAGGGAGCCAGATGGAGGTGGTTACTTCCCTGATTGATTGCCTCCTGGGCTACCACGGGCTTTTCCAGCAGGCTAATGCCTTTCTGCTGGCACTCGATGCCCGGGTCAGCACCACGAAGGAATTCCTGCTTCTCGGGTACATCACTACCCCGCAGAGGGAGAGGGAAGCAAAGAAGAAGCAAGAGAGAGAGGGACTCTACAAGGAGCACCCAAGTAACACCAACTCCCTAATAGATGCGGCTGCTAATGAATTTTCAGGCATGTGCTGAGTTAAGGGGATGAACAACGTTGAAACATCCTTTAGTTAAACCCAGGGCTTTACAAAGGCTAATTGAAAAAGGAAGGAGCAGCAGGGGTGGGGGTGGAACAAGGCAGAAGAGGGGGCAGAGGGGGAGAACAGCTCTATTTTTCAAGTGTTGAATATGAAATCCCTGCAACAGATGAGTTTACATGCAAGTCTGCACCTCATCAGGGCAAAGATACAGTGAGTGGAGTCAAGTAATTTTCCTCTGCACGCAGCACCTCCAGCCCCTTACCCTGCCCAGCCAGCTTTCTCAACTGTGAGCTTTAGAATATAAACAGCCAATAAGTAAGGACAATAACTGTAGTTCCTGCTGAGAGCTAACTCTGCCTGTCATGCATTTGCTGGGTCCTAATACAGGACAGTGAATAAAGCTTCATTACAGAACAATGGAGTTAGCTGCCAGAGCCTACAGATTTGAATAAACAACAAATAAGCAACATCTGCTCCAGCATATGTGTATGGTAAAAAAAAAGTCACAAAATAAAAGAATTTGTAAATGCCAAAAGCAACACTAAACTGCCAGTGCTACTGTAGAGTGAATTTTTAATTGCACATGCATACAGGCAGGCTGTGGGTATTAGTCTCACATATGTCTGGTTGCTGCCAACCTGGGAGTATAGATGAATTTAATTAAATAAGGATTATCCCTTCTCCCCAGTACAATTACTTATTTATAACAATGATAAAATTGCCTAATAAAAAAGATTGTAATATTTCTTAAAACAGATCTAGAAAACACTCTCCTTTCCCTGTAAGTCGTTCGGGGATGTCTGGGGGTTTGAGCATGTTTTAAAATTAAGTCTCAGCGTTCTGCCAAGAGAGAAGGAAAAAAAGTCTTATCATAAAGCCTACTGCAGTTAAACAGCCAGAATCTACATTATGGAGAAATATAAAGAAGACACACAGCAGCCAGGGAATTGGCTTTCATGGGGAGTGTAGAAAATTAAGCAATTGGACTAAAATTGAGGCCAGGCTACAGAGCCAAGGGACAGTACCATAGGGACAAACACTTCCATAAGTCACCCGTCTCTAATATGCTCCATCTAGGCAAAGCAGTCTGTTCCTATCTACCTCTATTTCTTCTCATGGTGGGCACCACATGCTTCTCCACTCAGATGAGATCCCATTTCAGTAGGGTCATGCCAGGCCCCAGCACATTCATCATGGCTCTCATACCCTTTCTCACAGAGCCTGCAAAGAAATGAGAGTGGGCCCTTGACACTACCAGGAACTGCACAAGCCCTGAAAAATAGGCAGCCTCCATCCCAAACGATTTGCAGTTCAAATCTAATTTTAGGCATGCTCTCCTGGGAGCTGAGGTTTTCCCTGTGTATGCTCCTTATGGAACCCGGACCGCATTTCCCACTAGCTCCTACTTTGAGGGTCCCTGCTTATGGGTCTGAGACAAATTCTGCTGATTTGATAGGAATATTTATAAGAGTTAGTCTTATTCACTTCTAACAATACTGTATTCATAATCGGTCAGTTTTGACCGCTTCCATGATACAAAGCAAATTGAAGTAGTGATTAAAATCCCATGGGTATGGAAGGGTACATCATTTAAGAGCAGTGGGAAAAAGAGAGAGAATATGAATAAAACCTATAAAAGAGACTTTAAATTTAGGCCAAGCATCAACAACTCTAAAACAGAGGGAGAGATTCGAGTGCTTACACAAAACTCTAAAACATTGTTGTGTTGGTGTATAGGAGTTAATCTTACATAAATGCAGTTCAATTGTATGCTAAATTGATCACTTGATTGGATATCAGTCATATCAGAATTAAAAACAAGTAATTATTTTCTGCTTTCTCTGTTAAGAAAATTTTACCAAATGCTCAGGTTGCTCCAAAAGTAAACCCTCCTATTTATTTCAATGGACACTACAACAGATGCAAAGAGCACAAAAGCACCATTTGGTAGAGCAAATTCTAAGCTACAAAACGTTCTTTATCAACATTGTCACCACCATTAGCTATGGATTTTCTCCAGCCATGAACAAGAGCCTGCATGCTGTGCTTGTAACAATCTGAACCAGCAGAGGTGACCCACTGTCACTGTAACCACCGCTGAAATGCACCCCCCATCACCTCACTGTGCTCAATTCCACTGTTTGGTGTCCACAAACATTCAGCAGGCATCGAATACTGTCAGTGGGTGACAGTTTTTCTGCACGGAGGAATTCAGTGACACACTTCTGCTTCATCCACACTTCCACGTCAGTTGTCATTCTGCCAAAATGCCCCTCTGCTGCCGTCTGTCACGCGGCAACAATATGTAATGAGATTTCATTGGAAGCTTCACCCCCTACTGCCATAACACCAACATCCACTTCAGGTGTCATGTGCCAATACAGTAAAATAAGAGGCATTACTTTTGGAGCAGCCCTCATACATGCTTATTCCTGTTTCAGTAGACTATTAAGAGTATACAGTTATTTACTTTTTTTCTTACATCATTTTCAGTATATAATCTTTAAACTCCTTTAACTATTGCCTCTATCATTAAGTAGTGCAGCCATTTTTTACAGCTGGGCAAAGAAAGGAAAAAAACATTTGGGGGCATGATATCATATTTTGAATTTCTTCCCATTAAGCTATGTTCTCATTTCTTCATTTCTTGCTGAACGTTTGTCCAAATGGTGGTTTTGACTTCACTGGTCCTGGGGTATTGCTATTCTTTGTACAGATGTTGCTATGATTAAGACTACTGGTAGAGGGCTTATCTTTGTTCATAAAGATCAAGACATTCATCAGAAAACAAAATCAAAGCAACCTGACATAATTCAGGTGACAAATTATACAGGCTGAACAGCACCAAGGGGGACATGAAGCCCCAGATATCACTGGAGCCAAGCAGTTACAGACTGAAAAAATACAACACTGCCAGAAGATGTGACAAGAGCAATGGCTGCCATAGGAACACAAACTATTACAAAATAAATAAAAACACACAGAGGAGAAAAAAAAAATCACAAAAAACTATCCTCAGTACAAAACCTCAAAACAAAAAGGAACCCTACAGATCCAAAGAACTCATTATACACTCTATCACACTTACTCAGCTCCAGCATTTACCAAGAAAACTCCACACACACAGATGAAATCACTGGCTTAACTGAAGTCAGTGGGACTTTGGCCACTGCCTTCAATAGGCTCATGATCTCACTCCTGTATATCCAACTGTTGCTTCAATCAATGGAATAATTAAATAGTCTGCACCAATGGATATCTGATTTATTTATTTTTAGGTACCTATTTATGCACTTGAATGGCTTAATTATTTGTGCCAGCTCCAGAAAATTGATATAATGTACTCCTCAAAAGTCAAAGACTCATCAGACTTTCAATTTTGTCCTTTGCTGCATCATTCTCACTACTTACTAGTTCTTTCATACAAAATGTCTGTTCTGTAAAAAATAAACATAGCCTGCCAGTCTTGTTCTGAGCACAGATTAGCAAGGTTTTCTGAAGAGCAAGGCCAAACACACCATGTTCTGGAGACTGAACAGCCATCTTCTCCAGTACCACCACCCCTGCCAGCAAATGCTTCTTGGGATTCAAGATCAGACAGCCTCAAATGACAGCATAACATCTGGTCTAACAGCTTTGTGTCTAATCCTTTCACACACTCCTCAAATAATAATTTTCTAACAATTCAGTGCTATGTCTGCTCATGTGATGATCATCTACGTGATGTAGGAGATTGATGATGGAGCAGAGGCCATGCTGCCACCAGAATGTCATGGCTGTATAGTCCTGGTTGAGTTGCACAAAGAATGGTTGCAGAACCGCTACCTCCAACCTCATGTTTGGTCCTAGGATCTGGGAACTGGCAGGCAAGGAGTCATTTGGATCTGGCAAATGGATCCCTGAGTGGGAGTGAAGCTTTTGTGCCACCTGTAAGTGAAGAGAGGTCTGCTTAAAACATCATATTAATGCCCCAGACCCTCAAGGCTTTTCTTGTGAGGTATTCTCTTCAGGTGTACTTGCTGTGTTTCCCTGACAAGGTGAGTACATTTTACATTCCTAAGATTTATCAGGTCTAGACTGATCATGCTAGACTGTTATGTCTAGAATAATGCATCCAGTGCTAGAAGTGATGAAAGCAGAGAGGAAAAACATTTTATTAGGAGAAACTTTAGAAGAAACTACACGGGAACAATGCTTTAAAAAAAATCTGGCAAAATGTGTTTCTTAACACTCACTTGAGGTGGTGTCAGGAATATTTCCACATGGAATTTCATCCTCAAAGCTCTGAATCTGAAAAGGAAGAGGAAAATTTCATACTGATAGTAATGATTAGTGGGGGTGAGGGGAAAGGAGCTGGAATATTATTATTGTTATATTAATAATATATTCATATTAATATATTATGTAATTAATATAATTATTTTATGATTAATTCNACTTCCTTCAGTTATCAATAGATAATTGGTTCCAACCTGAAAATACACTAACAATCTTGTTTGAACAGCCTCAGAGAAAAGTCCCTGAAAAAAATTTTTGACTTAGTAGAAGCCCAAAGAAATATAGCCATATGTAGGCAAATTCGTGCCAGGTAGTGTATGTAAGGTCAGTATATTTTTTTCCCTTAAGAATGAAAACCTGTTTCTCTTTTTCATGACATCAGTAGGAACACTGTATCACGATACTGTGTAATCTTCCCTCAAGGAATTTCTTAATAGAAAAAAGAGACCCATTACATGCAAGTAATGCTAGGTGTATCTTAGATGCAATCTGCAGCTTGAGAGACCTCCAGTTCCCTCCTTGTCAAACGCCAGGAAGAGAAGGGCCACATAACTGTTTCTCTCCTCCAGACATCTGCTACTGGCCATTGTCGGAATAACAAGGTAGGTTGCCTAATGCTTTCAGCCAGTATACTACTCTTACAGCATTAATGTAATAATGTGGTACAGAATACTTAGAAGTTAAACAGAATCTAATTTGAACATACTACATTCCTAAAATTGTCTTAAGACATCAAAATGAGGGGTTTGCTGTTATTTGCATTCACTGCTCTGTCAATGTCTTCCTTTCCACGTGAGCCTCTAGTCACAGCGTTGCAAGACCAGCATGTTAAGTGCTTTGCAAAGACATATGGGCTGCTTTGGGACTATAAATTCACTGTTCCATAGATCTCTGAAAGACGCCGCCTCTTACACTGAGGGTGAAATTCACAACCAAACACCAACTCTTGAGTCAACTCTACCAATATAAAGGCTGCACCAAAACTTTCACAGAAAAATGTCTTTTTAAAGATTTGAAAAGACAAACATCCTTTCCTCAAGAAGAATGCCAGTATCTTAACCTGATTTTTATCAGTGCTCTCAAAACTGGAAAAAACTTCTGGGATGCTCACCTTCTCCAGTCATTTGCTGCTCCTTCCCTTCCTCCCTCCCTTCTTCTCTCCCAAGTTCCCTATGTTTTCAGAGGGTTTTCAGCTATCTCATCTCTCCTACTTTCTGTGTTTCTTAAAGAAAGACTGTAAGACTCCTTCCTTTTCCTCACTCATGAAAGACAGCTGGAGAAGATGTCTGGGTGGATGGACAGGAAAGAGTGTTCCTCTTTCCCAGTAGGGTCTGTATGATTGGAGGTAATCATACTATAATCCTTTTTCTGCATTAGTATGGCCAAAAAAACTGCTGCTGACACAAATCTAGATGTAATAAGGGGACTGGCAAGTATCCTGGTCTCTGCTACTTCATGTTGAACCCTGCTGACAACCCACTGTTGCTAAAACACATAGATAGCTGAGTACCGTGGACTTTGCTGACAGTAGATATGAAAACAAGCTGCTGTTCTGATTTATTCCGTTTTTAGGATGCTCAGCTTACAGAGTGATAAAATATTTCAAAACAGTGCTATAAATCCAAGGATAAATTTGTGTTGAAACTTTCTGAAAGTTTCAACACCAAAACACGAGCACAGGGGAATGAAATATTAAAAAACACAAATCCAACAACCTGGTTAATGATTGGATCTGTAAAAATAACCCTCACCATATGTATTAGTGTTCCTGCAACTTCCTTCTGCAAAAAAACCCCCAACAACCTAGCACAGCATAAAACATGTTGGCATCTTACACTGTCATACTGGTTGAATGAATCCTACCTTAGTAACTTCAGTTCCAACTTCCTTGACAGTATCCCAACACAAAGACAATTTAAAATAATCAAAACCCCAGTGAGCAGAGTAAATCCCACTGTTTTTCCCCATAATGCTGCAGCATGGTGTTTGAAGCAATTTACTCTAGCTTCCACCCTGAAAAAGAGAATCCAAACCTATACAATAAATATGGGTAGGGAGACATTGCCAGCAAGCAATATATAAAAATCCACCTCACCTCCTCCATTTCAAATGAGTCTGGAGGCCTGCAGTTGAGACCTGCCATTTTTTTGAGCATCTGGGCCAGAAGCAAATGGGGCTCTTTTTCTGGCCTGTCTTTGGCAGGCACCTCACACGGAGAAGAAAGGTGAAGCTGTTTTGTCACTAAATGAGATGAAGCACAATTTTTCCCTGGCAGAGCTGGTAGGCACTGGGATATGGGATCAGCTGAGGAATCTTTGTCTCCACAGGTTTGCTCCATGGTCAGACAGCCCAAGGTAAATGGAGAAAATCCTGCCTGCATTGGTCTCCTCTCAGCAACATCCACACAAAGGTGAGATTGTTCTTCTGTGCTTGGCATGCTAACTTCCTCAGGTGCCACTGAGCCCAGTTTCACTAGCGCTGTCTGCTGAGAAGCCCTTCTGAGGAGCTGACCTATTCTTCTCCACTTTGCTTGTGTGACCACAGGTCTGCTTTTCACAGCATCCAAATGACTGGTTGCATTCCCACCAGTTTCCTGTGCTTTAGTCTGCTGGGTGTTCACATCAGTCAGCAAAGATGAGAGGGCACTGGTGATGTGGTCAAGTACTTCCAGTTGTCGAAAACGTTCTTAAGTTTGTCAAAAGGAAGGACAACACAGTTATTAAAAAAATTAAAAACAAAAAATTGGCACCAGTGATAATTTAGATTTGTAATTGCTAAGAAACATACTAAGTATCTGATTAAAAATTGACTATTTTTATTTGCTTCCATTCAGACTATATACAGACATCACTGCACAGTTCTTTATATCAGCCAAACATAGTGTTGGACTGAGTGGAACAAGTACATCTGAATGTTGCTCTGCAAGAATAAAAGTTACAGAACCCAGCCCGAAGTTCTCCAGCTGGCTGGACCAGACTTGGATGCCATATCTGAGGACTAATTAAAATTCATGTGAATAAGGTCATTATAAAATCTGATTATAAACATTTAGTGCTGGCTGCTGTCCAGGATAGCTGCAAAATGCATACCTACTGAGAAATACACACTGATAAAAATTGACTATACCTGCTATACCCTTATTTTCAGAACATGACGAAATACTTATCTCACAGAAACTCACAGCTGATATTGTATATAGGTTACCTTTTCTTTAAAAAATACAAATAAAAAAACCGCATCAAGCTTTTGTAATTTTTGACACTTTTTCCATGGAATAACATACAAAAAGAAATGAACTATGTCTTCCCTAAGGGATCTTGGAGATTTCCTTCTCTACAACACTATGAAGTTATTTATACAAGGAAATGCAACACATTTGTTTGAGTATTGTGTCTGCATCCATCCTGAGGCAATGAATATGTCACCAGGACTTCTTCCTTGAGAGATTCACTGAGGACAGTAGATGGCAAAATGCTAACATACTTGGCTGCCATTTCTGTTAGAGAGCAGCCAGATTTACAGCATGCAGGCTGTTGGTAATGCTGCTTCACCGACAATTAAACAAGGGGGTATTTACCATGGATCTCAGTCAGTCTTTTGCATCAAAGACCAATGTCATAGTGTGTAATTCCTTCTTGTTGTAATATCTCAAGAATAGTCTTTTTTTTTTTTCCTTTTTCTTCCCCTGATACTGTTTGATTATTAAAACTGAAGGAAAATGTTGCCACTCCTTGTCACTTTTTAAGACATTGTTAAAAGTGATGCCTGGTTTTGTTTAAAGGTGTTATTTGATCCATGAGCACAGGGTGTTGGATACTGTGTTGGATAGTTTCCATTTGCCTAAGTTTGAGACATCAGGGTAAATCATTTTGTGTAACCACTGTGCTATGGCATGTTTTCCATGTAAAGCCATTTTAACCTGAGTATTTTATCTGGCTCCCACTACATCAGGCCTAAAAATTACACCTACTAATTTCCTTTGACTGACAGAGGCAGAGCAGTCCAGACATTCTGATTTGAACCAGAACCTAAACTGCTGCAGTTTGAAAAAGTTTTTTTGCATCTTAATATGTTGCTTAACTTCGGTGAACTATATCAAAGAGTTTGTGAAATCTAAATCACAAATCAAAAAATGAAGATGTGATACATGAACAAAAAAGTTTTCTTATTCATGTGCAATGTCATAAAGAAATTGTGTCAAGGACAGACTCATTTTCTGGACTTTTTGTTTCTGGGTAAGCTGTTGCTTCGGTTTCCAGGGGTGCTCCCCAAGGAGCATGCCTCAAATAGGCAAGAGTCTGGTACAAACTCCTTGGTCCCTGAAGCCTGCTTCAAAATAGTCTAAATCTGTACCACAGGTGAGATCCCAAAGGACATAACTGCAGATTCATTTTCACTAGGAAGTTCAGTTGAATCAGCAAATGGTCTTGCTGTAACTAAGATCAATGAATCTTCAACAGGATCTGTGTTTTTCATAGAAATTCTAATGACATTATGATTTAGCATTTTAGAATTCAGGAGGAAACATTCACAGTTTTGTTACTCCTTCCCTAAATCTGGTACTACATAGGCTGACATAGTTATCTGCATAAAAGATTTGGAAAGTCTTCAACAGGCTCACAGAGGAATGAAGGAACACAGATGTTTCCAGAGCCATTGAGAACTTTCAGTCAACTGGTTTTTTTTTTGTTGTTTTTTTTTTTTTCCCATAGCAAACTGCAGAATTTGGAAAAATCAAAATGTTTAGTAGGAAAATAAATATTTATCTGAAATTGATGTTTTTCTCAAGAAAAAATAAAATGAAATTTCTGCATTTTCTGCTTTTTGATATGTTAAATATTTTCATACTTTAGATTGTTTATTCTTTAGCCTTGGCAATGCTGTCAGTGCTAGAAATGAAGCTGCAGCTCAGAGAATGTGTTTAGCAATTTATATTACGTTTCCTTTCTAGGAATGGTTTTACTTGCTAATATCCATCTCCAGTGATATATACCGCTCCCTACTAGCTTACTTTGGTGCTCAGAAGATGATCATATATAATGGGAAATAGTGGCTATTGCATACATTCATCACAAAGGAGAGAGATTTGAATAAGAGTTTCAGTATAGTAATTGAAGCAGCTGAGGCACTTGCATCAGGACAATACCAAAAATGAATAATTTTGGCCACAAATGGATAAAGAGCAGACCTATGGAGAAGGGCTTGGGGGTTCTGGTAGATGAAAAATTCAATATGAGCTGGCAATATGTGCTTGCAGTCCAGAATGGACTGCTCTAGAAAATGAAGGAAATATGGAAGTGGAGAAAGACCACTCTGGCTCTCACTCTCCTTTTTTTATCTCCAGGTTTACTGTCATTCATACAGTTCCTATAAACCTCTTCCTCATCTTTCACTTTCTTAGATGAACATGTCATACTCAATTAGTTAACTTTCTTTGCTGTTTCAGGAGTAAGTAAACTGACAATGAGAAAATTTCTCAGTCATTCACTAATTCAGATTAAACACTTTTATTTTTTGGTGTCTGGAGACAAATGAGAGTAATTCAGTGATAATAAACCAAACTAGGTGACAATAACTGAATTTATCCAGCATATCTTATGCTTACATGCCTTTGGGAACAGTAGCTTAATATAGTCTTGAAGTGTCTAAATGTAGTATGCACTCTGCATCATTTTGGCACTCGTATCTCAATATGAAGTGGTCCTGTGACAGTAAAGCATCTGGGGTATCCTAAAAGGTTAATTGAAAGGTTAACACCATGCAACATCTCTAGACCTGATCTATTTAATTTAGTGAGAAGGATCTTCATCATCTTCAGGAGGCTTTCTTCCAAAAACATCTATCTTCTTTAACATAAGTACAGGGAATTTAGGATTATACTTTCGAAGAGCTGGATCATCCAGTGCTTGCAAAATTAGGTGCAGTCTTACTTCTGATGGCAGATAGATTAGATTCCACCCTATAGAGACAATCCATTTTCCAAATCGGTTTAACATGTTTTCCACTTCTTCTTCTTGATATACTTTACTACAAAATTATTAGGCAAGGTAATGATGGCAAGATTACAAAATAGAGTTTGCAAGCAAATGACTTGAAAGCCTGTTTGACAATATTGCTCATAATTTTTCACACTAAAACTGATTCATCCCTTTTAGCAGTATGTCTTCTCATATCAGCTATAGGAAGGTGCATGTGCTAGACTGTCTATACAGACAAACTGGCTTCTTCTGATAGGTGTTTGTAATTGTGGCTAGATTATGACCCATGAGAGGTGCCTGATTCTCCATTCACAATGGAAATAGACTATAATGATCGAAATTTTTGAGATGCTGCTTCAGCTTAATGTCTATGCAGAAGTTATGAAGTTAATTACTACATACAAGGAAACATGTAGAGACAGTGAAGAAAGAAGTACACTTCTCTGAAGGATGAATATCACCTCTCTTGGTAAAGGATGGACGTCACCTCTCTTGGTTAAACATGCCGAGGGACATACTTAGGAAGCCTATGCCGATGGTGTGAAAACACCCTCCCAACCTGTCAAAAGCAAGAAAATATGTTTTGATGGACATCATACCCATCAAAATTGAAATTCAGACCTTAGCAAACTACACAGTAACTCTCCCATATAAAGCAGCCATTAACCTGTCCTAAGAGTGCTCCCATCAAGGACTACTGTAAAGTCTGGTCCTTAATTCGCACCTTGGTTTACCACGGCTTGCCTTCACTGTGCAGACTCCTTCCCTAGAAGCCATTTCCTCTCATTCACTCTGAGCTTTCTACCTTCTTGGCACAATAGAAGGATGGGATGCTACCCAGAGGGACCCAAACATACTTGAAAAGTGGGCACACAAGAATCTAATGACATTTAACAAGGCCAAGTGCAAGGCATTGCACCTGGGTCAAGACAAACCCAAATAAGAGTACAGACTGAGAGAATTCATGGAGAGTTGTCCTACAGAGAAGGACTTGCAAGTTCCGATGGCAGCAGTTTGCTCTTGCAGCCCTGAAGGCCAATGGTATCCTGGGCTACATCAAAAGAGGGGTGGCCAGCAGGGAGAGTGAGGTGATCATCCTCCTCTCCCCTGCCCTTGTAAGGCCCCATCTGGAGTACCGTGTCCAAGCCTGTGGCACTCAGCACAAAAAGGATGCAAAGCTGTTGAAGCAGGTCCAAAGGAAGGCTGCAAAGATGATCAAAGGGCTGGAGTGCTTCTCCTCTGAAAAAAGTGTGAGTGAATTTGGCCTATTTAGCTTGGAGAAGAGAAGGCCCTGGGGAGACTTCACTGTGGTCTTTTAGTACTCTTAAGAGAGCTTATAAGCAGAAGCAGAATTGACTTTTTACACAGTCTGATAGAGACTGGATGAGGGGGAATGGCATTAAACTAGAAGAGGGGAGATCTTGGTTAGATGTTAAGAAGAAATTTTTTATTCAAAGAGTGGTGAAGGTCCTGGAACATGCTGCCCAGAGAAGCTGTGGATGTCCCATCCCTAGAGGTGCTCAAGGCCATGCTGAATGGGGCCCTGGGCATCCACCTGAACTGGTGGGTGGCAACCCTGCCCCATGGTAAAGGAGTTGGAACTAAAATGATCTTTAAGGTCCCTTCCAATCTAAGGCATTCTATGATTCTTTCTTGAGGTCGTCATCCTCCATCTAATCATACAGATTCTCTCTCTTTCCTCTCTTACGCCCTCTCAGGAGTTACAGAGAGAGAGAAAGAGTGAGAGCTGAGAAACCTGTTTGATGTGTCAGTTTGCTGTAAATATTGAAATGTGTTCACAGGCCTTGCTATAAAAAGAGAGAGGAAGAGGGAAAAAACACATTTTCCATGATGCTCTGACATTTCTTTTTCAATTCTTATTCCATCCATACCACTTCTTCAGTGTAATTCTAAACAGGAATGCATGGACTATATGAGAGATACTGCTTCACTGAGCATCTTAAATAAACAGAAGATTTCAAGAGCCATCTGGCTATCCTGTGCAGCAAACATGAAGGAAAATGATGTCAAAATGGAATTTTCAGATGGGCAATATACCAGAGAATTAACAATGTTATTTTAATGCTGATATAACTTCAGGGTGAAGACCTTGTATTCATTTCTTAACTGCCAAGTGCACTAAATGGAACTAAAACCATCTAAAACAGATAAAAATCAAGGCTGTCTACTTTAAATGGTGCAATCTTATTGTGTTTAAGATAAGATTCTCATCCATTTATTAGGGCATATTTGAACAACCAAACTGTCAAGTTCCAGATAGAGATTTGTGGGTCTGATGCATGAGCCCTAGCAGCCTTAGTGATGGGAGGCTGGGATCTTGTCAGCTGCTCTGCACATTTCCCTTTGAAAGGGGTCCTGATCCCACAGAAGGGAAAAGGGAATGAGAATTCTTGATGTAAACTAAATGCATGTCCCTTTTTCATACACGAAGGCTCTTCTCTACTCGCCCAGTCCCCATACTACTTTACTTCTTGGCCAAAATTCCTTCTCCACTTACCATATAGATTTGGCAGCTCAATGTCCATCCGCTGCTTTTGAGCTTCCAAAAAGACTTGGATGTCGATACCTTTTGCCACAGAAGAACCACTGAGGAACCTAGGGGGGATTTTAGTGCAGACATCGGGTTCTTCTGTACCAAACCCCAAATCAAGGAGAATTTCCACTGGATCCTTTTCACAAAGTGATAGCCATTCAGTGATGCTGGGGGGAAAACATCAGGATAATTTACACCATTATCTTAGTACCACTTTTCTCTTGCAATATTTATTGTATGGCCTTGGCTTTGTTAAGTAATTTTCTTCTATTCTCTCCTCTTGCAGAGATTTAAGTGGAAGTAGTTATTTGTCAGTCACAGTGCTAAGAGATTTAGCACTGGTTACTTCCCCAGAGGTATCTAGTGACATGGTACCTACAGAGCTTGGCAAGAGAAACATCAATAAAAGGTGTAAGATTATGGCAGGCTTACTTTTTCAAGCCATGATACAGGTAAGATGCTGCAGCTGCCATGAGATCTTGAAATATTTTATTGTGCAATGAATTCAAAGATAAATGGACCTTGAGGTCGGGTTTTGTATTTGTTTTTCCATTACAAATGCATTTGTGAGCAGACATCTGTTGCTAAAGAGGTCATTTTGACTGTGTTAAAGTAAATAAGATTATTTTTATGGACTAGAATTTGGATCTGCGTGTTCCAAAAAATTGTAACCATATTTGTTGATCCTTAAATGGGCTAATTCCTTGTATTCTCAGATGGAAACTCATGGAAGTGACTAACCTCTGTGGTCCTCCAGTGTGAGAGTGAGAAGACCTGAGGCTGTTGCATCTTGACATAACTGGACTTTCTGAAAATTCTTGCGGGGATCTGATTGGAAAAAAACAACAAGGAAATGTGTTTACTCATGTACTCCTCTGGGATGTCATTATGACTTTTTCCTAGAGTAAACATTTGCATTTTGTCTTAGTTTATAATGATACATAATAGAAATGCCTTAGAAGAAGAGCCGTCATGAGAGCGTGGCAATACGTTTATTCTCAAGAACAGTATGTTACAGTAGGTGTGAGAATGTAGGTGTGAGGTACCAGTAAATGCTAATTATAAAGGTGGCAGAATGGCTCACTTTTGACAGATGGTGAATCTTTCAGGAACCTTTCAGGAGCACGGTTTCTTTAGCCACCTACTTTAAAAAGATGTAATTGCTCTTAACAAAGTTTTGGAGAGACAAAGCACAATGAGTCGCAGCAAAAGGAGTGACATCTGAGAACAACTCTCCACTTAGCTTCTCACTGTGATTGTAGACAGTCTGCAGAGAAAGATCTGTTTTTTAGAATCTGTTCATTGCAAAGGCATACCAGCCTTTCTTAACAGGAATGGTAACACACTATGCTAGACCCAAGCCTAATTTTTCCTACATGTATCTATTAAGATAAGTAGAAAATGTTTATATACAGTGGAAAAGCTGATCACTTTTTTCCCTTTGCAAGTTGTCTCTCAGCTTAATCTTACATAGGCCACAAGCAGTATGTAGATTTTTGAACTAACACTGTTGCTATCAATTTGAGAGGGGGAAAAAAATGAATGAAACAACTTTAAATAAAATTCCTCCTTTTGTCAAAATGAAAAGTAAGGGAAAATAACATTTAGATCTCTACAGTGTCTGACACCTACCTTCTGTAGCTTTGCACAGTCAATTGTACCATTTCTGGTACTGACAAGGAAACTGCAAACAAGAAAACATAAAAATATTTAATTCTCTTTTGAGAATTAAATTCTGTCCCTCAAAACAGAAATGTGTCAAGCAAGACTCAAGATGAGAAGACTGGCTGTACTGTACATACATTGCCCCCAAAGTAAAGCCTCCTATTTATTTCAATGGACACTGCAACAGATACAAAGAACACAAAAACACCATTTAGTAGAGCAAATTCTCAGCTACAAAACACTCTTTTTCAACATAGTCATCGCCATTAGCTATGCATTTTCTCTAGCCATGATCAAGAGTCTGCATGCTGTGGTTGTTAATATCTGCACCACACTGTCACTGTAACCACTGCTGAATGAAACCACCCACCACTTCACTGTGCTCACATTCACTGTTTGGTCTCCATAAACATTCAGCAAGCATCAAATATTGTCAATGGGTGACAATTTTTCTGCATGGAGGAATTCAACGACACACCTTTGCTTTACGTGTACTTCCACGTCAGGTGAAAATCTGCCAGACTGCATCTTTGCTGCCATCTGTCACATGGCACCAACGTGTAACAGAACAAGGTTCAACCCCTACTACTGTACCACCAATATCCATCTCTAACATCATGGACCAACATGATGAAATAGGAGACATTACTTTCGGAACATACTTTATATAAGGAAAATATTATTGTACAAGCTGTAAAGTTGCAGAACAGTACCTGTGTGGGAAGCTGAACTCACAGGACAAGTTAGAATAGATGTAACAGAAATCAGTAAGAGGAAAATGTATGCCTTAATGTTTCATTAACCATTATTGGTATGTTAAGCCTTTGCTATTTAAGAGTAGGCACTCTTAAGTCTTTCCACTGAAGAACAGATATGAATCAAATATGATGAAAATAACTTTCCATTCCTGATTTTTTGAGGAAAAAAAATAGTAAAAAACAGTACATTAAGTTTTTATTGCAGCAAATGCTGAGCCAAGTATTTTCTACATTACATTTTTTCAGGTGTAATTCACTTAAACTGGTGACTACTGCACTGTTGATTTCACCAGATTTTGCATCATGTTCCTAGATGCATTTGGGAAAAGCGAGACCACTGCAGGACACTTACAAGAGTTTCTGGGAGAGAAAATATTTTTCAAAGAACTTTTAACATTGCCTACTGGACTCCACATGTGCTATACTTATGAGCTATAAAGTGCACACTTCATCATTTCACTAACTTGCTTATACTGGGAATAAGTAAGTGGGATGCACATAGATATTGCTTGTAGTCATCTCTTTCTCGTTGCTGAAATTATAAACTTTTTGATCTTTTTCAAGCTAGAGTAGCATTTGCCCAGGAGCTGTATGTATCCTTCTGCACTGTACAAGGTGAATATTTTTGTCTAGTTTTTAAAGTTTTGTTTTCTATTTAACAAAATTATGTCAATAAAAATAAGAAAAGATCCTTTCACATTCTCTACTGGATTATTTTTCCGCTCGTAAATTCTAACATTCCTTCTGGCTTACTCAGCGCAAGGACGGGAACATAAGGGTTACTGACATCTTGTAATTTGCTGTGGTAACATAAACCAGACTATCTAGCAGGAAGCCGAGCTTAATTTGAATAAGACTCAACTACTTGTTGTGTACCATTTCTAACTCACATGCCAGAAGAAGTAGATCCACTTTAAAATGCTTAAGAATGTCAAAAACACCACCTAGAAGCATGGATTCACACATTTTTCCCTAGTGACATGTAGCCACTCTTCTCTGTAAGAGAACATTATACCTCATAACTAGTAACTTGTTGAAATTTTGATATCCTTAATATCTTCTGTAGTTGAGAGTGAATGAACACAAGTGCTGACAAATTAAAAATCAAGTAGTGTGAAACACTTGCCAGGGTGCTATGTAACGAATGTTATTATGAGAAATATGGTGTTTGAAGGAGGCATAAGAAATAACTGTTCACCAACAAACCAAAGGTTGAGAGTCATGGTCATATGGGAAGAATTTGTTAGGTTACCACATGCCAGGTAGAGAAAGTAGCTGCTTGAGGTCATGCACTTACTTAGTCACTGGTTGGGGCACCTTAAATACATTCATTTTTTACTGGCTAAAATAAGCTAAAAAACACTGTACTTCAGTGGGTCAAGAATATACAAAGATAGACAGGCTAAGACACCCAAACTCTTAAGTGACAGTAAATGGTTCATGGATCTGTGTCCACCTCATGGCTTGGACAAACTTTGCACTTTCATGGGTTGTCTCACTCATGCATAGAGTCTCCACTTCTTCCTCTGATGACAAGAATCTGATGAGAAGATCCTCACTAGAGAGCTTGACATTTTTAAATATTAGACATTATTTTTCCACACATAACGGGTCGCAGAAACAGTAATGGGGAAGATATGGTATTTACATTTCCTGATCTGTGTAAGTATTTTGTTCCTGACACAAGAAACACTGAATCTCATTACTAAAGTAGAAGATACTTTGGGGGAAATAATGCCCTTTACAAATCTGTCAGAAAACCTTATGAAAACAAACAAACAAACAAAAAATACTTTGTAAACCAACTGTGGTGCTAATTGGCTCTCTGTTTACTGCATATCTAAGTATATCTTTGCTTATGAATAATATATTTTGCTATGCTAAATGTAGCCTCTGACACTTGAGGGAAGATAAAACATTGTAACAGGAGAAAAGATTAAATCATATATCATTGAACTGCCTTTCTTACTCATGAGCCTGATAAACAAAAAGTGTAGATATGGAAACACTGAAAATATCTGGGGCTACAATATGCATTATAAACGTGGAAATTTTTAGGAATATATCCTGAATATATCTAATGATGTATTCTTGTGGCCTCTTTCCTAAAAAAAGATGCTCTGAATTCACTATATTCAGCAGATCTGGAAAGTAGGTGAGAACAAGCAAGTTCTGAGTTCAGGTCAGGCATGGTTGGATGTATCGTGTCATAACTTCCAGAAATCTCTGCAAATCTGTCCTAGAATCTTCCACTCCTTCAAAAAAAGGAAATCAAATTATGCCACAGGAAAAGTCTAGCCTGAGACTTTTCTGTTGAAAACCTCATTTGAGAATCTTCTCATTACAAATGCAAATGGAGGGAGAAAGGGATAGCACATCCATGAAGATCAGTTTTTCCCAGCAGAAACCCATGGTGTCTGATATTTTGTAGTAGAGCCATATGTAACAGAAATTACAAATAACCTTCTGTCTTACCTGCCTGCTCTTGGCCTTGTAGCTTATCTACTTGTAGGTAGACTCTCACACAAACATGATTCAAAAAGACCAAAAAAAATTTCTTCCCAAGTATGGCTGCTCTCCTGAGAACTGATGAGGTCTGGGAGGCAGCGTGATGGGCAAGCATTGCACAGGGCACTTGGAGCATACAGAACTGAGTGGGGATGGCCAGTGGGAGAAATAGAGACATAGTCCCACGTTTTCTTCTGCTTCTGAACATCACTTACTTTCTCCCAAACATACATACATTGGCCTCTGCTAAGTGCTCAGATTCAGGTCTTGCATTGGTGCTTAAGGCGAACCCCATGAAATTCTAGCATTCTCCATGAGTCAAGTCTGTCACTTCTGAATATAAATTTTATTAAGAATCTAATTAAATCAGCTTATCCAGGGGCAGGAGTGAGAGGAATGGATTCAGAAGACTTTTCAGTGCATCAAATCTAAGACAGCTGTATTATATCTTCCAGCTGATCCCTGTCCACATGGTGACTTGGTAATCATTAATTACAACACTTATCCTGCAATGCAAACCTCACCATTCTTCCAAACAATACTTATCCTGCAATGCAAACCTCACCATACTTCCAAACAATTTTTTTTTTAGCTTCTCCTCACCACCAAACAAATAGACATGAACTGCATTTGCAGTGAATGCACGGCATCACAATGAAGATTCATGGAGAATACTGGTCTTTCAGGGACAAAAAGTTGAAATAGCAAAATTTTTGTGAACAAAGTGCATGCATGTTTGAGGTTAAACTGCATTTCCCTGTGGTAGATCATGGCCTCAGGTGTGTATAACCACAACTTCTGCCATAAATTGTGCTCACGTGATAGGCTGAATTTCCCTTCAGGATGCAGCATCATGAATTTCCCATGATGTACCAGATAGCATGATCAGACACATGATGGAAAATGTTATCCCTGGAACTGAACATAGCACTGTTCTCATGAGACAGTGGATCATAACAAAGGCATGTCAGTTAATACTGAATATTTGTGAAAGAATGTTTTGATGCAGCTCAACAAAATAAAAAGCACTTTCTTTATTCAAAATCAGTCAAAGCAAAATATGCTGTTCTGAATTTTCAGAGAGTCACAACTTTCCTAAAGGAAGTGTCAATACCGTAGACATTATATTTCCCATTGGAAAACTCAGGCAGCAAATAATTAAGGAATAACACAAGCAAAACTTACAAAGAATAGGAATTAAACCAAAGATAAATATGTTCTTTTGTAGAGACTTCTACATATAAAAATGAAAGTAGAGCATTCCGGTGAAGTATTACCAGATCAGTTTATAGCAATTAATCTCATTGAGTTGCACAACTTTCTGGTAACTCTGGAATATATGAAAAATATTGGGAGAAGGGTTTAGTAATTTCATGTGGTAAACCAAGGGTTTTGTTTAATCAAATGTGGAAAGCAAAGAAGTCATTCATTGACTTTATTATCTGCCAATCAATTATTATTATCTTCCAGTATCTTGGAAACATCTGTCAGACCCAATGAGTATGGAAAATAGGTATTCTGATTCTGCATGAACGCATCCTGAGGCAGCTCCTGCCATAGCCTGAAAGGGTCAGAGAGCCTGCTCTTGTGATGAGGAAGGATCATTACCTCTCTTTTAACAAACAGAGGACTTGATCACAAGTGATTCACTTAAACTTACCCTAGGCCACGCAGGAAGCCTGGAGCAGAGCAAGCAATGGGTCCCAGGTATTCTGCTGTTCATTTCAGTTTTTCAACCCAACAGTAAGTAAAGATGGCTCAGAAGCATTTACTTCTTCTCTGAAAATACTACAAACAAGCTTCATTCCCTTCTGGTTCAACCAAAGCCACTGAGATCACCAGGTCAAGGAGCTGCCTTACTCTCTGTGGCAGAGCAGGGAGGGCACTGATCAGCAGCACAGCTCATGCAGACAAAAGACAAAGCAGGAGACATTTTCGTCGCACTATTGCCACCTGGATTCAATGACGCTGTTCTGATTTGCACTCAAAAGACACAGAAAGGCTGCAGCATCAGAGGCCTTCGGACTCAAGTCTTTAGGGATTTAATTTTGACTTTTAGAATAAAGAATAAATGAATTCGGAAGGTTTCTCCGTTGTTTTTGTTGTTGTTGTTAACACTACAAAGCAAATGTGTTGTTTTAAAACTGCCAATCTCTGCCTAGCTGTGACACTGAAAACTCATTTCTGGTGCACTGAAGATTAAAATCTCCAGTAAATCAGTATGTTTTTTACAAACCTACATTTTATGTTCCCTTCACAGTCAGTGCAAAGAGTAGGGCACTTCTATGGCAATTCACCTATTGCAGCTGCTGTTTGGAGGTGCTTTTCTTCATGGACCAAAGCAACAGCCTGGTCCTAGACTAAACACAGGGCTTTGAGTTAGCTAGTGAGACAGTCCCAGGTGTGATGTACTTTAATAAGCTGCACATTCATCCAAATATAAGTAAGAAAACTAGAACAAAGATGAAATGTTGAGGGAAATAAATCAAATTTTGCAACATATGCCAGTTTTTCTCCAACTAGTGAAGAGAAAGGGGACAAACCACAATCACTAGTACCATACCAAGAATCTATTTAAGTACCTGATGCTTTCAAGTCTTTGAAATAACTTAGATTTTGAATTGTAATTAGTAATCTGACATTGCATAACAGAGCTGGCACAATCACTGATTTATTTTTTGTTGTTATTTTTCAGGAGACCTGGAGACTAATAAGGAGACAGCTCCTGTTATTTAGAGCAAAGGTAAATATGTAAAAATATTTAAATTGAGCAAAGGAAGATTTCTTATTTCTCTTTCTGGATCAGAACTGCACAAGCCTCCCCACCACCCAAGTCAACTATGTTAAGAGAAAGCCATGCTCTCCCTCAGGAAAGCGCTCAGAGAAATAATCATGTACCCTCTACACCCCTTACCTCCTGCACCACATTGCCACATCAATAAGAAGGAAATTCTCTTAACATCTTTTGGGCACTTGAGTACCTCAGGGTCCTCTATGGGAAATGGAGCTTCCCGCCTGCCAGAGAGGCTGCCAAGGAAATGCCAGGACAGACATAGGATTGCACATAAAGGAAAATACTGCTTTTGTAGACAAAAAGGGGGAAGAATGAGGCAGAAGGACCATTTATTTATGTTAGGATGCCTCACAGCAGAGGAGATACAGCAACACACCTTCCCAGGAATAACAGTCAAAGTTTAGAGTTAGTTTAATTGCAATTAGTTTGTTTCCCAGCTGAGTAATCCATTGGCCTGATTCTCCATTTTCAGATGACTTGCACAGCCATTTACAGCAGGACACAACGAGGGTAAGACATTACAATGGGATTCAACTGCAAATGACACAACATGAGGGACAATGAAGAGTTTGGCCCCAGATGTGGGAAGTACAGAGGTAACTTCCATTACATTTAATTAGTGTTATCACCATTAATTTCCTGTGTATAGACAGAAGAAGACATCCTTTTGATTTCAAATTAATTAACACATAATGATTAATCTGATAGGGTACATCTTTTCAGACAAGAGTGTCCTCTTGATCACAGTTTGGGTGCCAGTACCACTCATCATCTGTGTGTTTTAATTTCTAACTGCTCTCCAGAAGCAAATTTAGCTCTGCAAATCTGTCGATGGAATGAATGACTGGCTGGTTTCCATGTCCTGTGTGTTTTGTTCATTTGATAACACACTGAGAACATCTTGGAAATCTTTTTTTTTTTTTTTTTTTTTTTTTTTTTTTTTTTTTTTTTCCCTATTTCCTCTCCCCTCCAAGTAGGCTTCAAGGTAGAAATTGAGGAATTTGCATCAGTGAACAATTTATATCAACTCTTAACTACAGAGTGCAAGAAATAAAAAGCATCTAAAAAATTGAAAAACACATAAACAGTTTATGGCAGGTTCCCAGACAGATTTGTCTCACTTCGGTTGCCAGAATTTAACATAACCACTCTCCTTGCCACCAGCTACGGTAAAGTGTGTTTGTTTCACTGAAACAGGATCTTGAACTCCATCAGCTTCACACCATATTCCTCACACTGTATGATATGTATTGCATAGTGCTATTAATATTACCTTTTCCTTTCCACTTGCTGAGTGATTACTCACACTTTTTTAATATTTATCCACTTTCTTTAGATGGTTATGAATGCAAATAGCTTCATATCTAGGTGCATCAATTCTTGAGTAGAGAGTCAATGGTTAATATTGACAAATATGCAACTAAACATGTAGTTACAAAGACACGAAATAAGAGGAAGCAGAAAATCTCAAATACTTCAGTTAAGAATGTCTTCAAGTGTCCAAGACATTCCATTTCTGTTCAAAAATTATTTGAGCATATTTACAGGGTGTTTGGGCTTGACAGTTTAACAGTAAGTATGCTTCTGCTGCATAAAATGAATAGTAAAATAAAGGCATTTTACATCCCAGAAATCTGGGATGAGAAGTGTCTGTACTATTGATTATAAGAATTACTGTTTACAGTTTCCTTTCAAGACAAGGCAGATCAAGGCAAGGCAAGGCAAGGCAAGGCAAGGCAAGACAAGGCAAGACAAGGAAGGTAAGGCAAGACAAAGTAGGGCAGGGCAAGGCAAGGCAAGGCCAGGCAGGCAAGGCAAGGCAGGCAAGGCAAGGCAAGACAAGGAAAAGCAAAGAAAACAACAGAGATTCTTTTTACTATTGTTCCAGTCTTTTATATGACATAGATGTGTGTGGCAATTTGGCCCACCTATACTTTTTATGGCAGCTCTACCAGGGAGAAAATAAAGCTTATGTTATCTATCTACCCATTTTTGATTCAGTAAACAGGAAGAGAAATTCCGCTGGTGTGATACTTTCAGACAGGAGCAGGATAATTTCTGATCTGCAGTATTACTACTTTCAGTTGCCATTACTGGGGACAAATCACTGCTTGAAGACTGAAGACTCTTGTCTTCTCCCTGTTTTACTCAGAAGTAAGTGGAGATGACAAAAGTATTTTCAGTGTTGAACTTGAGCCCTGAACTTAGGCAGCTAAATGAAGTCGAGGTCCCCTTTTCTCTGCCCATTAACCTGCAAGCTGTTAAGTGCAGGAAAACCCTAGTTGCTGTAGGAAGACAGTCATTTGTTTTAACTCTTCAACATGCCTATCATTTGCATTGAAAGCAAAGGACACTTTAGTATTCAAAGTACCCCAGGAACAGCCATAAATTCACAAGTAAATTACCCTTAAACAAAGCGACTCCAGAGAATTAATCTTTTTTGAAAGTGCACCGGGTAGGAAAAGGTGTAATAACACTTCAAGCCTCCTCATATGTTGGTAAATAAAAAATTGGGTACATTTCTGTCTCTCGGAATTCTCTGGTAAAATTCCTACTCAGAGGCCACAGCTTGAACTTGCTTTGCTCCTTTCAAAGTAGAAGTCCTGGTGCTAATTTGAGACAATCAATGTTGCTCACTGAGAATACCTGTACTGGATGTTTATTTTATCATCATTTCGCATTTTAATCACAGTATAAGCTCACTGTTGATTGAGAAGAAAAACAACAGACAATGCGAAATAACAATAGCCAGAACTGTTTCCGTTTAAAACAACATGAGACTGAAGAGGGAGCGAGTTGTATTTTAAGCCTCCCACTACATAAGGGAAAGTGCATTAAATCAGCACACAGGTTGTCACAGGCAAGGCAGCAAAACAACAACAGTGAAAGCAGTAACAATAGCAACAATTTTGCAGTACACTCAGCTTGAATCTGGTCCCTTTGCTAAAAATGTTTCCTGGCTAGTCAAAGGGGACAGTCTGTGAAGCTTTGAAAATATCAAAGTCCTTTACATCAAGCTCTTTTAAAATGACATTTAAACTACCAAATACAGTATAAATGTATTTCTCCCACATCTCTGACAGATCAGAAAAGGGGAAAAGGAGTCTTTAAAATTTTTAACAGGTATAACAGCAACAAAAAATTGATAAGCTCCAACCTGTATGGTTCGATCCAGCTGTTAGTATTACGGAATAGTTGCAGGCTAGTGCTTCTGCATCTCTGCTCTGCCACAGACCCAAGATCTGAAAAACCGAGGACACAAATTGGTGCTCTTGGCTTGGCTTTCCACCTCTGTTATGTACTTATTTATTTATTTTAAGATACTAGGAAGGGCAAGGGGAGGCTGATTGCCAAGAAAGTGGTGTTTAAGTTGACAGTTTGGATAGATGACTGTTTGCTTAGCCTCCAGGCAAAGGGAAAGGAGAAATCAGGACTAGTCTAGTTTTTAGCAATAGGAATTCTAGAAAATGACAGGATGGGAAAGAAAGGATAGAAGAGCAAGGACAGTGGTAACTGAAATGAGGGGGGGAAAAAAAGCCAGAAGTTGTTTTGATTGCTTCCATTTCCAAGAAATATATTGCTGTCCCTTTAACTCTCTATGCCTCATTGGCACATGTGCCAGGGGAAGGATTGCACTTTACTAAGGAAGTAATGCAAACTTGTCTTCATTTCGTTACCATGGATATGGTACTATGTGAGACAAAGCCTTCCATTTGCATTGCAAACAACCAGGCACGATGAAGGACACCGAATTTGATATTCTGGCCACAGAATGTCTCTGGTTCTTCCACGTGAGTGATCACAAGGAAAACAACCACAGCTTTGGGCCTGTGCTTGATGCCATGAAAATAAGGGTAAGGGATGCTGCTTTTCAGATCAGGATGAAGCAGAATAACACACACCTACACAATGAAAGGTGTTTCTTGTGCTACCTAGCATGAAACAGCTAACAGATAGGTGTGGTGATCAGTTAGCTTTCCAGCTTTTTCCCATGGGGAGTGAGAAATGAATCAGTAAGTGAGTTTTGCAAATAGTGGAATGAAATTGAAACTGGCTAGGTCATCCAATTGCTGAGTTTTTATACAACAGTTCTGATCTAGCTGAGAGTCCTCTTCATTCTGCAGAAGTATTACATGAAGTACCTTAATTTTATACAAAATCCAGTTAGATGAGTAAGATGAACACTCCCCTAAACAGACCTAGGGGGAACCAGTACAGCACAGTTAATAGCAAAAAGGGAAATTGTCTCATTTCCCTAAAACAAATTGCAGATGATTGTTTGTCTATTAGATTGCTAGATCGTCAGTAATTCTTTTTTATTGCTTTAAGCTCTGGCAGATATATAGTCACACATCATTTTTATTTCAACTGACATGGAATACAAACAGTATGACCCTGTTTTTATGGATAGAAATGGCCAAATTGCCACTGGTCTGTGTGAAAAAGAAAAACAAAAACAACACAACTGGATCCAAAAGAATAGCCCACATCCATGAATGGAGGTTTTTTTTTTCTCCAAGGGATCTTAGGCATGAATTAACTGGAACAGTAGATCAGATGCCTGGCCAAAAAACCTGTTTCCTCCCTTAATACTGGAAAGGACATCCAAGCACATCTCTGGTGGGACATGGGCAGCTATAGCATCCCAGGATAATCTTCTTGACTCTCCAGCTCTGGAGAGTGGACCACAGCCACCAGCACCATGTAAGCAGCTTTCCTGTGAATGTGTATGGCCAGACCTCTGTCTGTCTGTCCTTATGCCAACATTCTGCATAGATGCCAGGGGCAAATTAGGACCACCAATCCTTCGGTTGTTCTCAAGAGGGTTCTCCACAAAACAACAGCTTTGCATCAATAAAATTACTTCATGCTTTGACTGGGTGTTTTGCTGCCACACCTTAGCATTATGCTGAAACTCAGGCACCACAGTAGCTCAGCAGTGTGAATCCTTGAGAATGTTTACAGAGGCACACAGAAGCACTGTCAGACTATCTTCACCCACCCTGAGAATTATTTCAGGCATTCCTAGCAGTCCTAATACTACCTGCACCACGAAGGCACAGTCTTCCCTCTGCTGCTGGGGTAGACAGTAAAGCAGACAAGTGATAAACACAGAAACAATTTCTCATTCCTGTGGTGCCTGTGTGAGCACCATTAGATGTTACGTGTACGTGCTTCAGTCTTTTCTTACCCTTTCAGACCACTCAACAAGGAATTAAAGTCCGAGCCCTCCTCTGTGTGCACCAGACCATGAAGTAGGTCAAGAAGAGAGGACAAGGATGGTGGGATTTAAAATAGCAACAAGTACCTGGAGTAGCAGCTTTTTCTTCATGTCTTGGACAGCTCTCCAAGGCTGTCCACTCCTTGGCTTCCCCCTGATGTGGTGCAGAGTGGGGAGAACACATTGTGCCCCATGGGCTGGTCTCAGTACTCTTCCAGAGGTACCCTGCAGCAGCAAGAGGAAAGGTGTGTGAAAAACCGTGGGACGACTAGTCACATCAGAATAAAGCAAGGGCAAACCCTGAACGTATGTAGGTCTCATTGAAAATGTCATATTTCATCTACTTTTAGTCCCAGTTTCTTTCCCTCCAGGCTCCTTTCCTTCATCTGCAACAAAAAGGATTAGGAAACAATTTTCTTGGCCTGAATGCACTGGCTAGCAAAAAATGCTGCAAGGCAGGCTGGATGGCAAATCTCTCGAATGACATAAGCTCTTAGAGTGGATAATCTTGTACAGCACTGTTTTCTTTAATGTCTGAATATACATTTTGGCCCTCTGATCAATAGACCTCTGTGTGTACAGTCCACCTTGTTTATCTTTTTAAAAAAAAAAAAAAGTTTTAATTCCACTCATCTCGCATAACCAATGCATGGTGGTGGGATGGGAAGAATGGTGCTCTCTTTCTTCTCACATCAGCATGACTACAAATTCTATGTAGAAATGTGGAATATATAAATTGTAGATATCCTTCTATTTCCACTGATTTCAAGGGAGTTGCAGACCAATATGCCAGAAGAGTTAAATGACCCGCTATTTTTATTTTCAGCATTGTTAGACCCAGAAATAACTTGACTCTTAAGGACAAGTCTAAATTTGTAGAAGTGGAATTTGGAACAGTTTTTTTTCTTCTTTTTTCTTCTTGATAAAACTAGGATCTTTAAGTTATGAAAGATATACCACTGGCTAACTGCAGTGGTCATTGCACTATCATTCTTACTGGGCTCTTTTTAGAGAATAGCATTACTACAAACTAATTCTGCATTCATTGATATTGAAAACAATACAGTTCAAGCAAGATCTGGTTCTCACCGGCCTTTGTATCCTTCCTCCACTCTTACACATGAGCTCATATTTACTTCTTCGATTAAAACTGTTCAAAAAGCCTGTGCTGATGATGCTCACATTTCACTAATGTCTTAGTAGCATCCTACCACAGAGAAGCAAGCACTGATGCTGCTTGATTGTCACTACTCATACCCAATTCTGGTGTACTCAATACTGAGACTGATTTGGATAGCATTGGGTTAGTCCACAAGCTTCCTGACGAACCTCAGTTGGAAGCCAGAACTCTGTGTATACACCAGCAGAGGAGAGAAGAAATCAAATGAGGCCAGTCTCCTCACTTGGATGCAAGCATGATACCTCAGGCTAGAGACAACACATGTTCACAAGAATTGCCCTGATGAATGTTTAACCGTACTCTCCTCTTTCTCTTCAGGACAAGTTTCATCTGGCTTTACCTTTGTATGAAAGTAAACACGTTTTGCTCAGAATTACTCCTAACTCACCTGAGAACCACTTCGGGTCTACATCTGAGCCTGTAAAAAAGAATACTGCACGCTGAGATTTTGGTTTGGGCTGTGTGATATTCCCTATCTGTGACCTGACACAGGAAACAGTGAGAGCCAATGTTTGCTTTTCTGCATTGATAAGGGTATGCTTTGCATACTGTAGGCAGGTAGGCATGGGACTGTTAAGTATATGTAATCCGTTGTAGGACAGATTTGTTGTTGTCCATTATGCAAACAGCCCGGGCATTTAAACAACTGCTAATCCTGCCTCAATGTCTGAGAAAACAAGGTGTATAGTCAACGAGTCAATAACTTAATCTGACTTTATTCAGACCAGTAAAACTACATGGCTCAATATCTTGGATACCAATATTATTAAACGTTTTATATTTAATTACTTAGTGACACAAGCTTCAAGCTTCAGCCACTGGTAATGGCAGCATCCCACACAGATGGGGTAGTCCACTACAAGACAAGACTTTGCTTCCCTCCCTATTGGATGTATTTGCACCTAGTTGAACAACAGAATTGAAATTTTGTCTTCCAAAAATGCTTCCATTGGCAACACCCTTCTGCCAACAGTGCTTAACTGGTGGAGGCTTTCATTACAAACACCGGTTTATAAAAGAATAAGGGAAAGTAAACAGGGCTTACCTGTGCCAGTATGGATACTACACACTCTAATTCCCACTTAGAAGCCAGAAAAGAGACGGGTGAGGCTCTCCAGCAAGCTCTCCTATATCCATTGCAGTCTTCCTTGTTTCTAAAAGAGAGAGGGCAAACATTTGCATAACCTGGGCTGATATTTTCATAATCCCCACCCACTTGCACGAAAAAGAAACCTGTTTTACAAATACACTTTACTCTGTGGCACATAAGTGTTTTCAAGTATGGACATGCTCAGGAAAATTTGCATTGCTGATTTTTTTTTTTTCTTAAAGCTATGCAGGACATTAACATGGCACAGATTTTAGAGCTGCTGAGATGTATTGTGTGTGCTGCCCAGCTGATGTCATAGGCAAACATGGTTGCACATAAGGTCATATGCAAACACAAAACCCCTGGGAAATCTTGCAGGGTGGGGTTGACACACCCTGGGAAGAGGTCCCTGCACTGTCTAAAATGGAACTGCCATAGTGTGGCCAGCCTACACCATCTCCAGTGAAGTTCCAGGCACCCCTGGAAGCCAGGCTGCCCTGAGGAATTGTCAGTCAAGTGTCAGGGGATGGTGGCAGCCACAGGGTTCATCAAAGCAGTAAGAATTCCTGGTGCCATCATGACACTTGGAAATGGCATAGTGCTCTCGAACATTAATCCCAAGAACAAACAAGACTTTTAAAACAAACAGGCAAACTAGCGAAAACAAACTCAGCACTTGAAAACTAATGAAAATAACAACACAGCCAAAGCTTACAAAGCTGCTCTCATCAGACTTGAATAAAAGTAAATAAAGAGCATGACAAACTATGAATCCAACCTTGCAAAGCCACTTTCAGCAACACAGTGTGACCAAACATGCAACTGCTACAGGCTATGCCATTTCAACTGGGGCAGATTTGAAAGTGCATGGCCACTTTGAATAGAGCCACTACATCAGAGACGTGAATATTGAGCATACCACCATATGGGCAGATCTTATTTCCTCAGCCTGGCTCAGCCATCGACTTCCTCTCAATACTCAGAACACATCATCTGACTTTGTCTCACTTTACACCCTGTAAAATAAGGATGGTACATATATCTGAACGTATTAAGGTGTGCATACCACTTCATTAGTTAATACTGTATGTTCTTTAGAGCTGTCTTCAGTCAGTCCTCAACAGGGCTGAAACATCTCCTCTGTAAACACATGCTTCAAACTCAGAAAGCAGCACTTGTGAGTCAAAGGGTGCTATCAAACAACCCTTCAAATAGGAATCTTGACCAGAAAAGTCTTCATAATTTCTCCCTCCACATGTAGTGAAAGCTTGAAGTTAATACTGACTGGGATTCGTGAAATACACAGATCATGACAGAACAGTCAAATAGGTTAATCAAACCAAAATCAAAGATCCAAAATCAAAATCAAGAACAAGATCAAAGGAAAATCCAGTAATCTAATCTGGAGAGGATTTAGTAACCATGGAGGAATCCAAATAAATAACACATTTCAGGCTATACTATAATAAATTCAGTGTAAAACATTAAAGAAAATTTACCCTCACAAAATAATTATACATTTATTGAGTGAAATCTCAGTCTCTTTAAGAGGGAAATTATTACCAGTCTGGATTAGCAATTTATCTGCACCTGTTTTACCTTTATTTTCTGAGTATTCCATGGACCATTGTACAAAAGAGAAAACAAATTAAAGAGGCTAATAGCAACGAGCCAGTTTTAGGTTTTTTTCCTCCAGAGCTTTTAAATTAAATCGTATACTGTACCCCAAAGTTTTTGCCACAGAGAACATGAAGTACTTTATCATTACCATGAGAATAATTTAGTGAATATACTAAAAAATCCTTCTGTGATGATTTTTCGAAAGACTCAGAAACTGATTTTCAAAGTCACTTTCCAGTATGTACCCCATTAAGTCAAACGTCATTTCAATTTTCTCTGTAAACACCAAACTTTCCCTGTATACAAAATCCTTTGATCATTTTTCTTAGATTTCTCATTTTTCCAAAATTCTTACTAAATCTTCCATCTCCCACACTCCAAAAGCTCACACTGAAGTTTTGCAAACTCTTTCGAACCAATTAAATATTTCTATTTTAGCAACCAATTTTAATTACTGTCTTTTATATTTGAAAATATGTATTTTAATCAACTCATTTTTTTCATAAGAAGTACTTTTGGAGTGGAAAAGACAAAAACATCATGATGAATATGCCAAAATTGGACGTTTTCTATGAGTCCAGAAGAAAGGCTATCTTAAAGGTTTTCATGTCAAGTTGATCAAGATGAACTATTTCTATAAAATGTTCTTGTTTTGTCAGACCAACATTTTTAATGAGGAAAACAGTACAAAAAAATGTTGTAACCAGCTCTATGTCTAATTCCTTTGCCTTCTACCCACTTTATCTCAGACTACTTTGAGGATAGTCACGTCCTGTCAAAAGACACATCCTTCTGTCAGCAAAAAGTGGTAAAAATTTCTGATAGTGAAATCAGGATGTTTGCCAAGCAGCAGTAAACTGCTACTTTGATTTTCAGGCAAATGTTCTGCTTCCCGTGGGAAACCACAGCACATTCACATTCTTTTCTGCATATATTCTTTCACTTCTTAAAAAGGAAGCCTTGGCTGGGACTTGAAGGTAGGGGTACTTGGTTGTGGCACTCTGTCCATGACAAATGACACATACCTGTTGCATTAGCTTCATATGAGCCAAAAGAGGGGATTATTCTAAAGCTCAGTACTTAAGTGGTAACTCATTCATTGCGAGAAGAATTCAGTCTCTTTCACTGCAGAGGACATAGGACTGTACTAACAAATTGGAGTTTAAGTGTTCAGTAGAATTTAGCAAATTTGTGCAAACAGATTAATTGGCAAACTCTTCACATCAGTACTACTCCACTGATTTCATAGTTTAGGATCTGAAGCAGCAAAGTATGTACTTAGAATTGAGACTGGCATCCTTCGTTTTGCTGATAGAGACAGTTTTGCACTTGAAATCGAGCATAAACTGAAGTATTATCTTGAGGTTGGACTTGCTTCTTCAGCCATAGGTTTTCTGTCAGCGTTTCTTTAATATCCTGTATAATTCTTCCTCATCTCTTTTAAAGACATCAAATAACTCAGATCCTTCAAGTTCTAAAACCACACAGTCCTTCTGTACAAATAAAATCTAAGAGTTTTGTTGATGACCTTAGGCACTGAAGCAAAACTATTTTTCTCAGAGCTATTCCTAGAACACAAAGCAAAAAAAAAACAAAAACCAAAAAACAAACAAAAAAAAAACCACAAGAAAAGAAAAAAACATTTTTCAAAAGAACAGTCATTATTAAGGAGAGATAAGCACATTACTATGTATCTATGAGTTTGTACAGCAAAAGTGTTCAGAGTATATTTTTTCAGTACTCTCTGTGAAGTTAGCCTAGAATATGAAAAAGAACAAACCTGGATGGTTTGGGAAAAAACTAATATCTGCTCTCCTGCAGCCTATAACACAAAAGCTTTATTCTGGGCTCTTGTCCTTTATTTTTTGTACCCTTTCTCTTACATAAGAGACTCCAAGTCAGAGTACTAAAGACAATTTGGGAAGTCTTTTGGGAAAGAGCAAATAAATGACTGGGGCCCTGCCCTGCAACAACACACTCCCTGGAGACAGATGATAGGAAAATTTCTGAAGAACTTTTTTCCCCAGTGAAAAATAAGTTGAAACTGAGATTCATATGAGAATGAAACTATCATACTCTGGGATTTATTTGTTTATTTATTTTAATGTAAGGTTGTGGTTTTTTTCTTTAATTGTCTTTAAACAGATACATTTAGAACAACATTTCATTGTTTTCACAACTTGTATTCCCTCTCTGGTTCTGCATTCCAACTTAGAAACATTGCTCAGCAACCAGAAAATAATGGTGCTGTAAAAAAACAAAAAAAATATATAAAACATAAACAAAAACAATTGAGACAACATTGGCGCACGGAATGGTGACCTGGTGAGTGGAAAATGGTACTGTGATCCTAGGCAACATTTTCAAAACCAACATAATTCAGGAAATCTTTTTTCAGGAAGTCATATTTTCCTATTTCTCCACGCTGGAGTATTGAATAATACCACTTTCTATGCAAAACTGATTGTTCTTCATTCACTAAATCCCCTTTACATTCCCAAGTAGATAGAAAAATCATTTTACAAACATGACTCAGATAACAAACTTTTTGGTTCCTGTAGAAAGACTTGAAAGACAGACTCTTAATAATTGTAGAATGATGAACAAGCCGAACTGATCTTCTGTACAGAATAGAGTAAAAAGACACTACTGTCACTTATTTGAATGAATGTTAATCTTACAGTAATCCATCCATTATCTTTAAGGAGACAGTGCTACAGGGGTTAGTGCCACAGTCAAAACACTTACTATATGGTAAATACTTTGATTCCCTCTTTCTTTAGTAACTCAGCATTTGTGATATCTGCTCTCATATTTACTGGACCTGTGTCTTTTTATTACTGAATGCAGCTGACAGTCTGATCACTTACAGCATCTCTGAAATATTCCAGTTCCCCTTAGAAGACCACTGCAATAAAATACACTGACAAAGCCAGGTTAGAGCATTCGGATGCGCATATTTATGAAAAGGCCCGAATGATACTTGGTTAATTGAACAGATGTGCAAATTTCCACCAGCAGAGGTCATTTTCACCTTAGAATGAGTCCAAAGAGCTCTCAATATCTATACTTCTATCCAAGGGAACCTCTTAAAAAAACAGTCCCAGGTGTTCTTCATCAAAGGAAGTAATCTGAGATGGAGTGTAAGGAGTATTAGAAAGTTTAAGAAACCAATCTTAATTTGATAAAGCAAATTCAGTCTGTGCTGTGAAATATCAACAGGCCCCCAGATTTCACATTTTTTGTGCATATGGGATTGGTCACTTTATGTAACCCTGACGGCCTGAATGCTTTTCCTGAGAAATTATATTTATCTGGGAAAAAAATTGCCTATGCAACAACAAAACTTCCCCTAAGTCTCAGCAAAAATGCAGTGGATAAATGGGAGCCATCTGTTTTTCCTGTTTCTTCCACATGCCTACCAGCATAATCTGTGGCTCCTTTTCCAAAGGACAAATCCCACCCTTGCATGCACTGTCTCACTGGCATAACTGGAACTGAGGAGTATCTCTGACAAACCAGGTATATATACCAGGATGGACATATGTGTGCCATTCAGACTAATTTCAGGCTGTGGACTAATACATACTAACATCTGAATTTTAGAAAGGGGAGCAAAATTTACGTCTTTAGCTTTAGGGTATTTAAGAGTTTATATTTAGAAATTTGGATTAATAACAACAACAAAAAAAGTTTAAAATTAATAGAAGTCTGTAAGATACAGTTATGACATGAACCCAAGAAGACACTAAACTGTTGCATTACAATAAATTAAAAATAGGAAGAAAGGAAATTTTGGTTAAAATATATAATCAACCAAAATGAATGAGACCAATACAACAGTTCAGGATGTGAAAAGAACTGTTGGGAAACTAACCTTCATACAGTCCAACTGGGAAACACATTTGTGCTGGGCATCGTGGTGTTTTGACCATTCGGGTTGCCTTGACATCTGACAGGTGCCACAATGCTTAGAAAAACATCTCCCTTCATGTTGTCACATTGTCATTAAGAACATCTACTTGCTGGCCAAACGTTTGTCTACTATTTAATTCTTTAATTAGGAGCAACCACTATGGACATATTGTGCTGTCTGCTGAAGAAACAGCATTAAAAAAAATGAACAAACAAGAACAACAGCAAAAAACAGCTTTGTTAAAAAATCCCACTGAGTTTGTCATCTGTAAAATCACATTATTTTTTTCTCTGCCCCAAAAGGGGGCAGGATCTCATCCCACTGCAGTAGATACTGCAGAAATGCTATAAGCACACCTTCTAAATGTGCATAAATCATTTATAAATCATTACAATTCAAGGAAAATAATTTTATAGCTCTTTGGAGTTCTAGAACATTTCTCTTTCAAGATATATGAATTTCTTGAAGTGACAGATCGATGTCTCTGCCTTTCATACTTAGAATTTTAATGAAATTTCCACCCTAAAACTACCATGAGACCAGATGATGCCTGTGAAGTGGTGAAGATGAAACTGCTTTGTCTATCCGGTGTTTTGAGAAGGCCAATATATGGCAACTTGTTATAAAATAGTCCCAGGGTAGAAAGTCAGCTCCAAGATGGATTGTGGATAGGCAGGTGACCTGCACAGTAACATGCTCAGCAGAACAAGATTAAGCGTGATCCAAGGCAACTTAAAGACAATGGGAAAACCTTGAATTAGGCCCAGTGACAAAGATTTCAAGGAAAATGGTTTGTTTATAAATGGTAGGAAGACTGTTCCTGAGATGTTCGGGGCATTTGGAAATGGGGAGGAGAGGATGAGAAATAGCCCTTCTTGCTCAGCAATCAGTATACAGGAATTAACGCTTGGCAAAGCATTAATATCCCTTTTTCTCCTTGTTTTACACCAAGGACCGAAAGGGGAGTTGAAGGAGATTAATTACTTTGCTTGCTAATCAATGCAAAGACATATTTTTCTGCTCCTCTATCTCATAATTTTTATTTCATCTAGTTTGTTTTTTTTTTTAGGGTTGCCAGATGTCCCAGTTTCAGTGGGACAATCCTGGTTTTTGAAGGTACATCCCATCTGCTCTTGAAAATATTTCTGTTCACTGCTCTCTTGTTGATTGTGTGCTTTTAGAGCAGCCAGCCAGCAAAGGACTGCAAGAGAAAGGCTGATAAATTATTATTGAACTATAAAAATCTGCCCATATTTCCCCAATGCTGAAAATTAATTCTGCAGGGAGAGTATTTTGTAAAATGTAAATGTTCACCATAGCACACAAGAAATTATGACTACAGATCCCTCCACTGCTCAGAGATCACCTCTTTATATCTATACATTTCAAAATGGAAGTAGTGCTTCCATTCTTCCTGAACTGCTTGAGTTCACAGTACAAAGGAAGCCCGTACCTTCTTACTGTACAGTCAGGAAAACTGACCCGCTAAAACAAGAGCAGGAGGACATTTAAAGCAAAATTTCCACCAAGAGCTGAATGCTGTGGTAGTGCAGTTGACTGGCCAGGAGTCTATACAACATCCCTGACCAAATGAGGTGCTCAAGGAAGGAAGCTACTTTAGCCCAAAGCATCTACAGGAAGAGGAGTCTCACTCCTATGCTTTCAGCTCCAGATCCATTTCACAGCTGCCAGCTCCCATGAATACATAACAAATGTGAATATATAAAATATATATCATGATGTTCTTCCTACCAGGGTCATGTGGATCTTTAAGAATCAAAACTGTTTGTTAAGAATAGAAATTGTTTGTAGTCCTCATAACAAAAAAATAAAATAAAAAAAAAATAAATAAAGCTCTCAAAAACCAGATGTATAAGGACAAATGAAAAACATGCCAAGTCACAGTTATTTTCTATTCCTTTTCATGGTGCTCTTCTGAGGTTTGATTCATGGTTTCTGAACACCTGGGCAGTACACATCAAGGAAAATAAAAAACAGTGATACTACAAATGGGAGGTCACCTTCCTCCAGTCTCGTACCATGTTTGTAAGCAAATGCCATCATAACATCTCCTATGTATTCCCTCTGACTTAACAACATTCATAGAGCTACCTTGCTTTGTTGCAGCAAAAGTCGTTAAAAACTGCCTTTGTCACAAAGGTTGTGTACGACTTGACAACCTCACTGCAGTTTGTGCTGAAAGGAGAAGTGTAAAACTTTCAAGACTTAAGAATTTGTAAATGTTTTCTCTTTCTTCTAAAAAAATGGGGAACTGGATGAAAAAAAAGAAAGAATCTATACTTAACACTCATCTGGCAATACAAAAAAAAAAAAAGAATTTGAGCTCTTTAGGAATTCAAAATACAGTACATAATGTTTTTAGCTAGCACATGCAAAGTACTGTTAGGATGTAAACCAAATCAGCACAAACCTTTCCTTTTCAGTAACAACATTCTGTTGTTCCAAGTTTATGGTGAAAAGTCTACTTACTGGTAGAGTTCAAACTGGAAAGAGTGCAATGACAAAAATAAAAAGGATCAATACTGCCTACAAAAGGAAGACTACACACACAAAACCCAGCAATTGTGAGCAAACATCTAGAACTGGATTCATTTGTCCATATTCACAGTGTGCTTATCCCCAGCTGAGGTAGAATCCAGAACAAGCTTCCCGGACAGTGGAGAGGTAAGGACACTTCAGGGTATTAGATGGAGGTCACAGGTAAGACAGGTAAATCAAAGCCTTCCAGCACTTTTTCCCTATGATAGACCTACAAGGAGAACAAGGCCCAAATAGCTGTGACAACTGGAGTGATAAAAGATGCATCCTACTTGTAACACTTTCATACAGATAGGGGTGGAACATCTGAAAGATCTTAAAGAAAGAGTTTGGAAAGCCCATATAGTAGTCCCACACTTGTTTAACATAAATGAACAACAATAGTAAGAACTAACACCATATAAGAGTGTGATTCTCCTGAAAAAAATACTTACTGGGAGAATTACTTTATTTTTTCCCAATGTATTTCTAATTATTAGAGGAAACCTTAGAAATACCATCCTGCCTTTCTAACTCTGCCTGTGACAGACAGCTGTCTCACTGGTCAGTGCTGTCCTTCTGCTTACCTGCACTGGCCCTCTTCCCTGAATATCTGAACTTGCTCAGTCCTCTCTGATGTCATAAACAGTACATTGGTTCAGCCTGTTGTAGAAGATAAAAGAAATGTTAGCTAGGTTGAAACCATGAGTGCTTATCAATATGGTTCACATTGACAGATATTTCATATTGACATATTTTTTTAAAAGATCTAAATCTCTGCTTGTAAAGTACACGTTTTACATGTAAGGTGCATTCATAGAGATGAGGACATACGCCTCAAAGGCCTCAAGACAGGTAATTGCTCCTTTTTTTATCCTGATTTACCTAGCCCACGGATTCAGCTGACTACAGTTTGCTTCTATTGTGTAAAACATTAGACCTTTATCTTCTGCAGTATATGAATGTTAAAAGTTTGTTACCAAAGCCTGTAGTAGAGTCAGAAGATCTCTACCACTTATCAGCATGTGTCTCCATAAAACATTTAGCAGCACCAGCAATAGCAGTTCACAGTTTAACTAAAAGGTCTGCTACTCTTCCTGGCTGCTACATCTTATGTTTTCACTAAGGACGCCTGTCAGTTTTTGTTTGACATTGGTTCTATCTGGACTAAAAAGATGCTAAATTAAATTTTAAAGTTACACTGATGCACTTCTAGTTGCATGGAATGAAACAGCATGAGCAAAACCTCACATCATTTTTCAGTTGTCTCCGCAAAGTGATTTTGTTACTTTCATCAAGAAGGGAAAGTTGCTTGTATTCAGTATTGTATTCAATAAACAATCAATATATTGTACTCAATAAGCAAACCCCCTTAGAGGGTTAAATGCTTCTCAAACAAACCTGCATAAAGCTACTCTGTTTTTGGAGTCCTTCAGTGCTGTCTTCTGTGCTCTGAAATATAAATTATTGCCCTATGACATGCCTCACAAGAAGCAAAAAGCAAGCACAGGAAAATCATGCAGAACTGATACACTGGATTTATCTCTTCCAGGATACATCCAGTTCATATAACGTTCACCACATGCAAGGTATCTGATGTTGTCCAAAGCATTTCCATGCAAAAAACTTCCTAGGCTCATCTCTGTTATGAAATGCAGTTCCAACAGTTTGGTTAGCTTCCTCCATGCCTCATGTCAGTTCAGCACTTCACTTCATGATTTGATGTGGAATTTAAATACTGAAATGAATGCCTTTTTTGTATCAGGACAATTGCCATTCCTTAGTTCAGCCTGGACACCCAGAGATCAAGCAGAGTGTGAGCACTGATTTGTTCCAGAGACCAAAATGGTTAAACTCAGCAGACCTCAAAACTACAGACAACTGTTCAATAAGGCTGCACATCACCAGAGCACTGTATGTTCTGTGTGCAGGTTAAAAAGCAATCAAGAAAGATCCAAAGACAATTCTGTCTCTAGGATAAATTAATTCAGAGAAGGGAAAACAATGCTGTTAAATAAGAAATGACTCAAGCTTTCATTAGAACTTGAAACAACTCTGATTACAGACCTTTTGGGAAGTGTAAACGATTGCATGTGATTGTTTTCTTTCTGTTTATTAACCTTGCTTTCTCTAATTGTGATCAAGACAGGAAGGACCAGTGCTGAAATACTAAAGAAAACACTATTTAAAAAGTGTTCTGACTGTGACACTAAAGCATCAAAAACATAGTGAAATATCTTTATCCAACATGTGAAGCTACTGTAAATAATACTTAAGTGGTTTATTGTGCTTGAAATAAAGCCTTTTATTTCTCAGACAAGATGAAAGAGAATAAAGAAATAGAAAAAGAGAAATTGCTTTAAATCCTGCATTGGACATCTGGTGCTAAAGAAGCCATACAGTACAGGGTTTTGGCAGATCCTAGCACCAGACCTAGCAGCTGGTGATCCCATGTGTAGTAAACTGGCATGGTAGTCACCTCAGCTCTCCTGCTTTCTTCTCCCAAATAGTTCAGCAGGTTGAGAAGGAGGTAAAAAGGCAAAGCAGCTATTGCAACACTCAACTTTTTCTCCATTGCTTTCTAAATACTTGATAGTTATGTTACTGATCTCACAGAAATTTCACCCTCAACCAAACATGGGCACACTAAAAGCGCTTTCCAGAGTGTCCAACCTCGGGTCAGGTTTTGCCCTTGGGGTCTGATACTCTCACATGGCCTCATTCGTATTTAAGACTCCTCTTACACTTCTCAGTCATTTGTTTCTGTTGGAGAAAAAAAATCACTGGTTAATCACTCACGCCTTTTTATCTTTTACAAAACAGCTTCAGCTGGGAGCCTGAGCACAGAATGACATTTGACAACTGCCCCCAAATGTTTGCTGGCAAGATGCTTATTTAGATCCTCTAAGTTGATTTCCTGCTTCATTTTCCAATATCCCACTTCATCTAGGGAAATATCTACATGGAGGGAAACCTTGTATCTCAGAAGAATGTCCTGCATTGTGTCTCACAAATAAGACTACATATGGGATTTCCGATATTGTTATAGATTGGTATTTTAAGTGATTGCACAGCATCTCCACGTCTGCTTTATGTATCGCTAGCAGATACAATACTGTCAAGTCCTAAGTGGAAAAAAAAAAAAAAAAACTCCTCTATTTTGAATCAAAAACCCTAATAAAGCAGTGAAGTATTGAAATCTGCATGTCTAGAAAGTCCTACTGGTACCCATTTGCTTCAAAAATTGGACAAGCAGTCATTATCCAAAATTAACTTGAAGGGTATGGAGACTGTGCATAACACGTGGCCAGTTGCACTTATTTCTATGGAAATTTTATACACATGACCTCCATTATAACAGTTTCTGAGCACCCCACAGTCTGTAATAGCTTTATTTTTATGCACTGTATTTTCCCTGATCAGTTTGACAGCAGAGGTTCAGAGAAAATAAAAGGGAAGTCTAGAGCAGGTCAAGACTTTGCCCACCATTCTTTCCAGGCTCTTCATCTTCCTTTTCTTACTGAAGAATGGAGAATTTCTTCACAGAAGATCAGAAATAAAACCTACACAGGTTTTAATTGCCCAGAATTGACCATCCCTAATATGAATATTTGCATGAATATTTTTGCATACTGTTTTGCTTCTCCAGCAGGATATTGCACCCCTTGTGCACATCATCAGGTGCTACTGGCAGTACAGGAGCATCACTGCTGTGGGCACCTGAGGCTGTGCATGCTTTTGCTTTACACATGTAAACCACTTGTTTAGTGCAAAGTAGATATATTTTCTCCAAGGCAAATAAAACCATTTCAACTTCTGCCTGTGACTTCACTAGAGATTTGAAAAATCATGCAAACTCATTAAGGCAATTAAATGATCTTTAAAAAATGAATCTGCTCAGCTCTGGTTTCCTGGATTTTAAGGGAGGGAGGCAACAATGGAATTCTCTAATCTAATCATGACTTGAATGTAAATAAAATGAGAGAAATTGAAACACTTGTTCACTCTCCCAAGAAGAAACACAGAAACAGTGGCAAATAAATACTGTGTCACTTCAGGGACAAAAGGATTATGCTTCTCTGTCTCCACATAATTGTCTCTACCTGGACAGATTTCCAATTGTGTCATCCATGCTAAAGGGAGCATCAGTGGATTAATTATTGTAGTCTATAAGGTGTTTGGTGACCATAGCATCTGGATATATTAAGGATGGATATGACATTTAAATCAAGGAGGAAAGAACGGTGAGAACTTTGCAGACTGCAAGACTCTCCAGATATTTTAAAATTGCTACAAAATACTAGTATTCATATTATCATTCGCCCTGTATATCCTCATATTATTTCTAACGAATGGTCCTTTAAGGGCGTATAACTGTGTAGGGTTCAGTGAAGAAGAGCAAGCAGGGACTGACTAGCTACAATTATTTTTATTTAGAAAAAACAAATATTTTAAAATTGTGCATCTAGTAGTCCAAAAAACCTTAGCAAGGTCTCCAAAGCGTATGGTATCAAGTCACTTCAGATAGAAGTTGAATTTCATTTTAGCAGCATTTTTAACATTCAACATGCAACACCAAAAAGTACTGCTTTCCTCAATATCCTTAAAAAGTGTTTTTAATGTTCTATGCACAAAAAAAAAAAAATCTCCATGGTAAAATAAGTTTTCCAAAAAGAAGCCAAATTTACTCTCAGATCTTTGAAATAACAGGAAGGCTGAATTTCTTTCTTTTCTTGTCTTGCTTTTATGAGTTCAGAAATCTGCAGCCAAACTTTCCATTTTCATTCCAGTCAAAAAGAAGTTGGTTATAAAAAGACCATTTCAAGAAAAAAGATTTTTCAACATTTCTCACACTGATAACACACTGCCATACATAGATTTGCACTTTTAAGTTTGAGTTTGTAAAAGATTTCAATGGCAACAACGATTGACAGAGGTCAGACCCATTTGTGAAGCAGCTTGTGTAACAATAACAGAGCCTGGAACTATCAAAACACCTCTCATTTCTGACACCATCAGGGTGCTTTTACAGTATTGTTTATTCCAGCCTTTTCAGGTAAGAGGAATTTACTGACAAAAGCCCAGTGTGGCTGGAAAATAATACTGTCACTTGAAGTGTTACACATGCCCTAAATCACTCCTTCCCCTGTCTATCCATGGCAGTTACACTTATGCTAATTAAAACAGTGCATAGACTGACACTGCCCAAATCACTGGTACTCACTGATGTAATCAGACAATTTTGTCTACTGAGATACTTCACTCGATATGGAAATGCTTGGGAAAGAGCAAATGGTTGAGTAGTGCTACACTTTACTTGCCCATCCCAGAAACAACATCCCTGGGTAAGCCAATGTGAATATGTGCTTCAGAATAAACACCATGCTGAAAGGTAGGAACTACCCTCCATTCAATCTGCCTACAAACTTCTGAAAACAGGACAGAAATGGCCACAAGTAAGACCAATCAGCAGCTACAGTGAACTAAAGCTGCAAATGGCACACACTGCTGGCTCTCAGGGAGTGCTCCAGAACAGAACTGCAGGCTACACCGCAGCCTGAGATCTGCAGCCTACTAGCTTAAGCTCCACAGAGCAATATGAATGTGACAGCAGCAGTCCAGGAAGCTTCAGGCTCAATTTAAAATGCTAACACAGCCATAAGTAAGAAATTTCATTTGCTTCCATTAGAATCATTTCCAGAGTGCAAGCATGCAGACAAGGGTGAGTAATGGTGGTGTGACATACATGGTGTAGGAGATGGAGAACCACCAGCATTTTACACATACACTAGCCAGCGCCTCATGCATCATTTTTTGGTAAGCACTTTTCTTCCTAGTCTTTGCAACTATTTCTTATGGCTCACCAAGAAAAAAAGGAGCCCAAGTCAATGTTTGGAATCATGAAGCCCAATTTCTGGCCTTACATGAAAGGGTACAACTGATAATAAGAAAGTTGTTTTTTCCAGATCTTAATCTGATTGGCAATCTTAAGTTCAAAAGCCATCTTCCTGCTCTTTATGTAGCCATAAAGACATCTATATTCTGGAACCAGTTTTTTTTCCTTTTTGCACAGCCATTATTACATTTTTTCTTTTTTTGTTTCATCGCTGCCAAGTCTTGCACTGCTCCATGTGTGAATTTATGCAAATTTCAGAATGCGCTAATTCACATATTTGCAAATTGGCAAGTGATTGGCAAACATGTAAATTAGCTCATTTAGTCATTTCCCTCTTCCTCTAAACTTCAGCTTGGGATCATGATACCCTTCCCAGAGTTAAAACAATGAGGGATCATGCAACTGCCCCGAACCTGGCAGGTGTAGTCAGGATTTGAGATGGTATGTCCATGTACCAGGCAAAGTATGGGAAAGATGGACCAAGAAGATGACCAGATGTGACAGGTATCCAAGAGCTGCAGTAGTAAATGGCTGTGGGAGTGGCTGTGTTTAGTACAGTCAGGCCAGGGCTGGTAGCTAAGCTGACTGATGGTGTGAAGCAACAGGAGTTATGAGGGATGCTTATGATTGGTTTCACTGCAGGAAACAGCAGTTTGGAACTTAGCTAGTGTCTCTGGAGGAGAGAGAGATGGTGTGACAGAAGCAGCCTGTGGGGTCGGGATGTGCAGTGAGCGTGACCATCTCTTAATACTATTCTGGTATTCTCTAGGCTCAGTGCTGGCAAGAAGGACATTAAGCTGTCTTACCTCTAGAGCTCCCTCTGGCTGGAGTTGCCCTCTTCACTCTCTAGGATTTGTACCCCCAGTCAGTCACCACAAATGATTCTGATTTTCTGTCTTTCTCTACCTAATATATATGTAACACGCAACATATTAGAAGTCCTATCATATTATATACTGAATTTGCCTCATAGTTTTTGAGCTGAGGAGTTCCCGATGACAACGTGTTCCAGTCAGCATCAGTTGTGCTGCTTCTCCTCAAAAGCAGTCTACTTGTACTTCTGAGTGACAAAATTAGCAGACAGTAGGCTCAAAAGGTTGAACAAACCAAGGTTGAGAAACTCAGGTAAACAAAACAAAACAAAAAAAAACCCAAACATCACCACCAACAAAAAAAAGCACCAGAGAATACATACCATTCATCTTCAACTTATCTAGGGCAGCTTGCCTGCTTGCCTTAGAATTAGCTTAATTAGCTTCATTACCTTGTTTCATATGGAAATATTGTAGGAACAGTATTCTTTCTGTGGCACTCAGGTAGTTAAATCCACACAATTTGCTTTTTTGAAGCTTGGATTCTGCTGACTTTATTTCAAGCAATCAAAAGTATCTAATTTGCATTCACATTCACATTAGTGGTCCATATGTTAGCCCTGTTTAAAAGCTATATGCTGCATTCATTATGAAATTCTTGGCTTCCTAGCTTTATCCTTTTGCTTTGAAATTATTGTGATAATATTGCAACTCTTCTATTTAGACTATTCTCAAATACAAGGATTTTCTGTGTGATTTGATTCTTTTTCAAAGTCTTCCAAGGGTAGGGCTTTCTAATTTTTGTTTACAGTGTTATGAGAACTTGCAAATTGGCAAAATAACTCACTACTGACATTTAATATGACAGTGTATTATTCCTCATACCTAAAGCTTCATTAAAATATCAGGATTTCAATCTGTCTCCGCATAAGACTTCAGACCATACACACCTTCATGAAGTACATGCCCTTCAGAGTTTATCATGCTACTCACTGAACTGAGTCAGTCTCTTAAAAATGATAGAAATGTGTTCTTACATGATTGTTTTCAAAGTTTCGAGTAAAGCATGTTCTTCTTATGGAGTTTATTTTGTATTAAAAAATACAAATGAATTTAAGAAATATTTCATTTGCATTAACAAATGAAACAGGAAATATATGGACAAAAGAAAAAAAATGAAGTATTTGCCGCATAAAATGAGCTGCCTATTGTCACATAAAAAAACTGTGATTAAGCCAAAAATTAAATCAAAATCTTCTAGGATGTTCTCTGCCTGGATTGGAAGACCAAATACCTTCCATTTACTGTGAGTGACTTCATCATGTCATCTCTTTGCCATTACTTGTTATTACATGTCTGTGTAAAAGCCATCATTAAAGCACAATTTCCAGTGTTCAATGTATATCACAGGTTCTTAGTATTCACCAGCTTAAATGTTGTACATCTAATGCTTCTTGGGAAAATAATAATATTTCTTCTTCAGAGTACACTGATATGTGATACACGATTACAGATTGATTAATACATCCCTAAAAACACCAAAGAGAAACTTCTTTCCCACTTGCACATTTACTGATGATCATTACATCTGAAAAATTCTTTCTCATTTCAAACTTTGGAAGCTTTCTGAAGACCCGAGAAAGTGTAATGACGTAACTGCCATGAAATAAAATCACAAAAGGGTATCTGCTGAATATAAACAAATATCTTGAGGTTACTGCCTCAAAAAAAAAATAAATCAGAAAATCTCAATTAAAAATCTATTAATCAGAAAGAAAGAAATACCCTTCATTTGATTTGCATTTTTACAAGCTATCTGTTAGTGGAATAGGTGGAAGAGAAATGGGAGGTTTATTAGACAAGTTGTTTCAGTGCTGTGGAGTTTTAAATTATTAGGTTTTTGTTTGGAGACATCTCACGTGATTCCATTAATAAATTTATATGGGATTCCTGAGAATGGATTGTCATTAAGGGTCAGAGAGTTCATTTATTGTTGACTCCAGAGTGACAGAGCTATGTCATTCATAACTGCATCAGATGAAAAAAAATTAGTAGCCATCCAACATAAAAATGAAGAAACTCAATACAGCAGGACCGCAGTCATGAAAATAAGGCACTGAATTTTTTGAAGAAGAAAAACTGTACATGGGAGGAGCATGAACAAAAGCAATTGGGTCACAATGACACTCACTGTGAAATAAACTCCAAGAATAATCTCAAGATCCCACCTGAATATTGAGATATGTTTGAAGATACACTCATTGCCCTATATTGACCACATATGAATTTAGTATGAGATGTAATGTATCCAGGCATAAAACCTACAGTACAGAAACTAATGTGAAAACTACATAGTTTTCCAGATCATTGTGGACGTATCTCTGTGAAATCTGTATTTGGACTAAACACTATCCTTTATTGGTGGACTACCTCTCTGCATTTTTTTAAGAACTGAGATCTTCACAGTGTCTTAGTAGTTAATAATGCATGGTAGATTGCAGTTCTTTTTCTAGTAGTTCATTTCTAGGTCATAACAAATAATGATACACAACTCACAAATGAGGTTTTTCTAATTGTTCTTTCTGACATATTGGTTTATGCATCATGAGAAGTTTTATGTAATGTCAAAGAAGTTAGGAAAAAGTAAACAGGCCTAATAATACATTGACTTTTTCTTAAGTCTAAAAAAATTTAGATTGGTGTTTAGTATTTCTAGGCATTATGTTGAAAAAGGATAGGGGAGGAGAGGAGAGGGGAGAGGTGGGAGTGGAGGGGAGGGAAGGGAAGGGAAGGGAAGGATTATTATCTTATCTTATTATCTTGAAATAATTTGTCCATGAAAGAGTGGGGTCACATTTATCACGTCTATGATAAGTCAGTTGCACAGAGAGTAACAACTATAATTACTATAGTTCCCCTGAAGATAGCAAAGCAACAGTGATTTAGTCCAGCTGTGATTCTGGGTCAATTTGTCCAGTTTTCTGGACAGGTGTAAGTGAAACATGGTAAGAAATTAAAGAGGGCTGAATATTTGCTGCAGCTGGGGTCTTGCTTTTCCCTTAACATGCACTTGCAATTCCCATATTAAATAAAAAAATGACTGGGGGAAAAAATCTCCAAACAAGAAAGCCAAAAGATTCTTCTCTCCAACCTACATACTCATTTGTTTCATGCATTTATGTCTTAGCCAGAGGCAATGTCAATATACAGGGAAAAGACATGAATATTTAGGTTAGGGGAGCCACTAATACACAGTAAGATTTTTTTTTCAAAGACAGGTATAATAGGGAAGAAAATAATAGGAATATGCAAATTAGCATGTAAATTAATCTTCTGAAACAATGAGGCAATTTTGGATCCATATATGTGTTGTTTGTGACAGAACTAGCTAAGGTCATATATAATAATTGATAATAACTTTCAAGAAAATCTATATGTAGTCTCTCATGAGCCTTGAAAAAGTTCACATAATCATTTAATCTTCTGTGTGAATGTTAGGATGAAGTGGAAATAGAAATGATTTAATTTCTTCACTGTGTTGCATTGAGTTTAGACAAAATCAAAGAGTTCAGATTAGCAACTTGAATACTGTTAACATGGATTTGAGGTTAATGCACTAAGTTTGGACTATCTCAATTTTCACCACAATTTTTAATCTTTTTCTTGCAGTTTCAAGTCAATATATTGGCTTAAACTTGACCAGTTTTAAGCCATGGTTAAAGACCGGACTGTATGGTTGGAAAGTGCTTAGGAGAGTACATTTTCCAGTGATTGAGTGCATATCCTCATGATCTCAGCAAATCTAACTACTAATAATCTAACCTCTGTATCACATATGCTATTCTTGGGCGCCTTTAAACACTTTTAATTACAAGAAAAAAATAGCTATATCTGCTTTAGGAATATTGTAAAATGTTCCCATGAAGTGGAACCTAAGATGTATGTATGTTAAGATGTACGAATTTCTCCCCTCTGTCAGGAAATTTCAGTAGTTAGGTGAACTTAAAAGAGAAATACACTGTTATCTATCATGAATCAAGTTGCATGGTTCTCTATCACTCAATGAGCACATTAGATAAATAACTTTGTTGTTGGCAATTGGCAGGTAATAAATAGGCAGGTTAGGAGTGTTAATAATTGACAAGATCTAGTCCTGTTCCTGTTGCTAGCAAATCCACCCCAATGATAGGAAGCCAAAATTAACTCTCAAAAACTAGACTGTGTGTCAGCTACTGTTGTTTTTGTTTTTTTTTCTAGAAGTTTCCTGTCACTTCATACTGCATCAGAATATAAATTTTTCTCCTTTTTCTAACCAATGTGAAAGGTATACAGTAAGCTAGTGCTTCTACTGGATAGTCTGTAGTCATGATGATGTGGGGATTCTGGACCATAGGTTACAAAAGCTGACTGGACATTATGGAAGAGTGTATTCCACTTTTTAATGGTTCCTTTCTCCATAAGTTAATGAGACTTGACAAAGATAATAATAATAATAAATGTTTCTCTCAACACATTATTAGAACTTACCATAACAGACAAAATAGACAACAGTTAACACAACAGAGTTCTTTCAAGGCTTTCTAAACACCATCGTTAAATCTAGACTGAATGCTTCAAATGATACAACTTCATTAGACAACTCGGGTTTTAGTTTTTCAGCTCTCAGTCATTAGTAATTGCTCAAAGTATTTAGTGTTAAGACAAAAAACAAACTACATTCAATGAGTAGGTGTTCTGTGGTGTAAAGGAAGTTGACTGCAGGAATAAAGCAGCCAAAGGATCTACACTTAAGATATTTTATTATTCCCTATGTACAGGATCATCTATTTGCATCATAATGCTGAGACCAGGTTCAGAAGGATGGTGACATGATCATCAAGTATTTAAGATAGTGTCTTTGATAGACAATTACATTCCATCTTTAAGGATTGTCATGTGAAACAGACAATTTGTTTCCAGGGTCACCTGAGTGCTGCATCATATAAACTTATTTTTAATTGGAAATGTGCACTATGAACACCTTGTACATGCGATATTGTGGATAGGGCTCATTTTTCTTCATTAAATGGGATGATGCATGTGTTTCCAGCAAAGCTTGGGAAAGGCTTGGAGAATATGCCCTATGAGGAGCAACTGAAGGAACTGGGGCTGTTTAGTCTGGAGAAGAGGAAACTGAGGGGAGACCTTATTGCTCTCTTCAAATACCTGAAAAGTGGTCACAGCAAGAGCGAGGTTGGTCTCTTCTCATTGATGATAGGTGACAGGACAAGGGGAAATGGATTCAAGTTGCACCAGGGAAGGTTTAGGCTGGATATCAGGAAAAACTTCTTTACAGAAAGGGTGGTTAAGCACTGGGACAGGCTCCCCAGGGAGGTGGTTGAGGCACCATCTCTGAATGTGTTTAAAATCCATTTGGATGGGGTGCTCAGGGACGTAATTCTGCGGTGGGTTGTTAGAGGTAGGGTAGTATGGTTAGGTTGTGGTTGGACTTAATGATTTTGAAAGTCTTTTCTGACCTGAGCAATTCTATGATTCTATGATTCTATTGACAACTTCTGAATCACTTTAAAGCACCAAGTCTTTAAAACCATCATTGTGTCGAAGTCACACTGGAGAGCCAAAGATTCTGCCAGCAACCATCACAGAAATTAGGAGAGCAATATTATCTCATGGTGACTAACTGGAACAAATAAAGCAAGACAACCTAAAACAGCCTTCATTGTGCACCTATTATAGGACTATGAAGTTCAAATATAACTTCAAATCATCTTCCCGTGCCTATCCTTCCTGAGCTTGAACTTCTTTAATGGAGTGCAGAGCCAACAAAGTCTGGAGTAGATTCTCCAGAGCACTGTGTTGATGTATTGTGTGAGATGTTTTTCTTTGTTGTTATGTCTGGCTACAGCTGCATCAAGCTGTATTTATTGTAAAACTTCTGCTAGGAACTACTCAGTAACTGCATTGTGCCCAAGTCACTCCCAAGTCCCTTCCATCTACAATACCTTCCCTGGAGAAGGAGATGGGTTATCTCTGAGAGACTCTCACAACCAGGAAAAATCCCCAGAAGCTGGGACTAGATGCTTCATAGGGGAGAGGAAAGGTGGGAAGTGAGGTGATGGATGCAAAGTCTGATTTTTTAAATTTTGCAGTTTCTTACTTGATATTTAAACTGTGTATATAAACATGCAGCCTTTAGGTACTTAAGGTATTAATCAGTTCATTCTGCCATCACATCAACTTCTATAATATCTGTATAGTATGATATACAATCCTCAGCTCACATTCAAATAAATAAACATTGGCTTAATATAAATTGTTCTCTTACCATATCAGAACATTGGGTAATTAAATCATCTCACTGGTAGTGTGTACAGATGGCTTAATTTTCTGCAATACTCACTAAAGCTCAATTGACTTAAAGAGGACTACTAATCTATTCAAAGTAAAATCCACAATGGGTAAATCTGTAGCTCAGAAAAAACTGGTCCCTCCCATAGGCCGCCATTTTCTTAAGATCAGTTTGGAGAAACAAAAAACAAAACAAAAAAGCCATTTAGAGTTTCTAGACACTTTAGAAAAATGAAATAAAAGAATAGGAACCAACTCTATGGTTATTAATGAAGTAAGAATGCTGGCAGATGATCTCTCACTCCATATTCTTTCTCTGTGAAACATTTCTTTCAGAATGGAAACCACTACTGAGAGGAAAAGGCAAAAATTAGGTTTGTTTCAGACACTTCTGCATATTTACACACTTTCATATCACAACACAGAAAAAAAGGGAAAAGAAAAAAAATATGCTACAAACTGAATTAAATTTCAAACCGACACATTGCTTGAAGGTTTAAAGATTTTTCCTAAACTGAAATTTAACATCTCCAGAACCTGTGCACTGAGTTCATTTTCTATTTTTATCGTGTTGCAGCTTTAAAAAATTGCCAATTAAGTCAAATTATGCTGTTGTGCAGTTGGCTTCTATAATTACTAGCAATAGTTTATGGTAGGTTCAAGGAAACAGAGGGTGTTTGGGTCTTTGATTTTTGTTTTGTCTTTTTTTTTTTTTTTTGCCAGAGTAGTAGTTTCTTTTTGTAGAAACAATTATCATGGCAGTGCATCTCAGCAAAGAAACACATAGCCTGCAGCCATCCTATATTTCATTTTCAGTCCAGCAGTTTTAGAGAGGCTTTTTGCTTTTCTAGCGAACATACAATAAGAAGAAAACAATCAAAGGTGACGAATAAAATGTGGGGCATCGTAAAGCAGGCAAAGATTCAAACAAGGCAGAATGGAGAGGAAGCAGTGCTCATCTGGATAGCTTCTTCCTCTTATGCTCAGAATTACAGTAGTATTTATTTGGCAGTAAGTATTTGTTTTATCACATATCATCAGGATATCACTGATTCACATATCCCCCCTAACAGAAAAAATGTTATTTCCACACCTGAAATATTTGCATTACAAGCCCACAGGTGACAGAATTGTCACAGAAAACGAAGTAAAGGCACAAGTATAACGTTTGGTAAATCTGGAATGTGCTGGTCTTAGGCATGTTCATTTTTCAGCCCTTGTCCCACTGTCCTTTAAAAGAATGCAGTAGAGTTAAATGGAATGGTTCTAAGGAAAGTCAAATATAGGACACAGCTTTTGTATGACAGTTTGTTGTCTGCTTTATTATTATTATTATTATTATTATTTGTAAGAGTAATATCTAAATAGACAAGGACATTTCCATCATGGCATGGGATGATGGCATGGGTACCCAATATACAGCCATGAACGCTAGTGTGATATTGGGACCTCTTGGAGTGGGTTCAGAGGAAGGCCACAAAGATGATCAGAGGGCTGGAGCATATCTCCTTTGAAGAAAGCTTGAGGCAGATGGCTTGTTTAGCTTGGAGAAGATTAGGACCCAGGGAGACCTCACTGTGGCCTTCCAGTACTTGAAGGGAGCTTATAATCAGGAGAGGAACCAACATTCTACAGTTTGGTAGTGACAGGACGAGGTGGAATGTTTTAAACTAAAAAAGGGCAGATTTATGTTAGACATTAGGAAGCAATTTTTTACTCAGAGGGTGGTGAGGCACTGGAAGAAGTTGTTCAGAGAAACTGGGGATGCCCCATCCCTAGAGGCATCCAAGGCCAGGCTGGATGGAGCCATGGACAGCCTGGTCTAGTGACTGGCAGCCCTGCCCATGGCAGTGGGGGTTGGAACTAGATGATCTTTAAGGTCCCCCTCCAACTTAATTCTACCTCAGTGGAGCTGAGGTAGATGAATGACTAGCCTAACTACTTCACAGTCCTCAATTCTGCTTATGTCCAGTTTGCCTTTTACACCAGCATTGCATATCCTTGTCTAGCCCTCCATGCCAAGGTGAAACTGTTTCTATATTCATGAGAAAATGGCATGAGCCATAAGCCTCAGCACTGCTCAGTGGAGAAGAGAGCAGTATAGAACTGCCTTTCACAAAAGGATCAAGTCAAATATAAACACTGCAGTGCAAGTTCATAATACTTCACAAAAATTACCATTCTCCCAGCACCTTCCTTGCTGGTATTGAGGTATTGCACAGACTAACACCAGAGAAGACTTTGACATGTGAATAGTGAGATTACCCTTCTTTGCAGAAGGAGAATGCAGAATATGCAGATGTTAAGCACCTAGCCCAAAGTTATCTATCAGCACAGTTAAGACAAACCATTGCATCCACCTCCCAGCCCTATGCTTAAGTCTCTTGACTGATCTGTTCTCCAGCTGACAAGCTCAACACAGATCTCTGCATCACATTTCCATCCAGTGACTGCTAAGTGGCATATCTATCACCAACAAGGAGGCACAGAGAGGGAATGTGGCATGAAGAGCCAGTGGCTGCCTGAATTCTAGCTCCAAGCAGCCCTTTCATCATACAACTTATGGATTTTCCCCACCAAGAATGAGTAATTTGTTTAACTACCAAATGCAGAAAACAGTGCTAAATTAGTCAGTGCCAAGTTAGGGGCTATTTTGGTGAACATAGGTAGCCCGAATACTCCACAAAGCATGGAGTGCTTCGAGGACCTGTACAGTAGTTCTTCCTCCATCTCCTTGGGAGGCAAGTTAAAGGAAATTGCTTCTGCCCCACAGTCCTGCTGTTGGCCAGGAGGATGCTTTGGCTTGTACCAGTATGCGATGTCTGCCAGAATTTGTTTTTTATTGTTTTTTTTCCTTCCTCCAGGTTTTTTTTTAAACTATCCTAAGAAATGCATAATTTCAGATTAATTGCAAGGAGGGAGGGAGAGGAGCAACAAGAAGTCCATTTTTATTCTCCTCGAATTAGATACATGAATTTTCTTCCCCTCCCACTGATTCACTGCTCAGCATTCAGCTAAGATGATCACCGAAAAAGGAAAAGCAAATGAACACTGATGTTTCTTAGGGTATGAAATACTTTACAATTAAATAAGGTGCTGCGGAGTATTGCACTGATCACGAGTGATTGGTGGCTCTCTGCTAAGCTGCAAATGAATTCAGCACAGGACAGCATTCCAAATTGCTCTTACAAGCTTTTCTTTATTATTTTTATTTGGTTATGCTCTGACTCTCATCCAGATTTGTACTTAATGTCCTCGTCTGAAGTTGTTGAAATGGCACCCCATGGCATAGTGTGACAGAGAAAGGATATTGCCTTTGGAAGCTGCTAATGGTCCATGAAAAGAAAACAGCAGAAAACTGGAGAGCAGTTGTTTCAAAATAATAAGAACAAAAGTCTTTACATTTTTATCTCACCGTCTTCCCATCATAAGTGGATTGAGAATGGGCAGAATAATGTAGGCAGCTAGTGAGGAGTTGCAGATCCAGATGGGTTGCAAATCAAAGCTACAAGTAAAGAAAAAATAGTACAGTACGTTTAGAAAAATAATATTTTTAATCTATCACTTGTCACTCAAAATTAATATTTGCTGTGTATTGTTGTTCATAAGATACTGTTATTCCCCAGAATGGGAGAGACAGAGCAATAAAGTGACATTAGAATTGAGTGGTAAGGTTTGCAATGGTCAGGCCGTTCAGTGAAACTCTTAGTCCTTAGATACTTCAGTTAACCCTAAGTCTAAGCCCTACTGATGCTAAAAGGAGTTACCTCCCTCAACTTTTCTAAAACTAGTATAAACTAGTATAAAAGTATAAAATAGAGTGGTCTAACTCCCCAGTGACTCTCAGTCCAGGCTTAAATGCACACTGCTCCACTGGAAACATTTTAATCCATGTTGTCAAGGAGAAACAAGAATCACTTCAATAAAATGATGCAAATAAGCAAACGATGAGAATATCTGTGTCTAATGAACCTGAATGTCTTAATTTCCTCAAGTAATACATTTCCCCCACTTTTGAATACACTTGCATGGGTAAAAGCAAAGAAAAGAATAAAAAAACATATAACAATATCATCTCATTCCTTTAACATCTCAAGAAGTCAGGATTCTAATAATCACTACAGGTAACAAAGGTTACTCACTAGACCTTTGCCTCCATTGTTAGACTATTTCTGTGTCAATAACTGTCTTAGCAGAAGCTTTGGCATCTGCCTCTGCATCCCACAGATGAAGACTGCAATAATGCACTAGCCAGATATTTTATGTTTCCCACCGTTTACAAACTGAATGTACTTATCTAGAAGAAGCAAGGAAACACCAATCTCTGTCCAAGCACAGGAACGTCAAAATGGCATACATGAATGCTAAATCACTTGACAGCTGTCTAGCTTACAGTGTATTTCACTCCAAAGTAAGGTACTGCATTTTTTTAAATAAGACTATTACTTAGATGACTTACTACCACAAAAACTGTGATTTTCTCCCCTCTACAAGTAACAATAAGATAAAATAATAATAATAATAATAATTAGAAATAAAAAAACATAACCCTAAGAGACTACTATGTTTACTGTGTATTGATTTCCCAACAGAAATTTATTTAAAACAAATTTACATTCAGCATTTAAAGAAGATATAAATAATTCATGTTCTCATATCATAAGCACTCTGTATGTCATACACCGGGGTACCTGTAATTTTTCAGTTTATTCATTTAGAATTTTCATTCAGGAACTAATTATTATGGTTTTTTGCACTTCTATTCCATTGTGGTAATTTAATAGTCTTCAACAGAATTATGTTCAATAAAAATGCATTCAGTTTTAATATTCCAAATCTTTTTGGCTTTTAATTTAACTGCTGTATGTTTCGATTTTACTTATTTACTATTAACTTATTACTATTAACCTGTTAGCTGATTCTGCTCTCAGAAGTACAGAAAGACTAACACAGTAAAGTCTGCAGAACAGGGAATCATTCCTTTTAAGCCACTTCTGTGTCACTGTCACTCACTATACTTCAGGTCAGTAATTCCCACAATCTCCAAGAGCAGAGTAGGGCCCCATTACTTCACTGTTTTAGGAGGCACTCCTCTTACCTGCAAGCACAGCAAATTCCTTCACTTGCTAGTGCACCACACTGTCCTCTGGCATCCTGTTCCTACATCAGCACATGCTCCTCTGAGTTTCCACTTGCCCAGCTCCTGCCTGAGATTATTGGGCATATGAATTCCTGCAGTAGCCCCCAGGCTACTGATATGCTCAAAGCCAAGCATGTAAGTAGTTGCTTTGGTGGAGACAGAAGAAAACACTTTGCTTCTTGTAGGTTCGGCACTACAACATGGAAATGGACATCTTTCCAATCACTAGAGGCTGCTGTCTAAGAATTTACAAAGAAAATGAATTATTTGCTCATGAAAAGATAAAAACTGTAATTCAGGCTTTCTTCTTGATTTATGCAATTTTGTATGCTCACAGACATGGTAGTGGTATACCAAGAGGATCCCCACTAATTTCTGAGTCTGCAGCCAGGAGTAGAAGATTTCCTAGGAGCTGCTAGCATATAAACATATTCACAAATAGAAGATATATCTGAAGGAAGAAAATTAGCTTTTCTTCTGCACTGGGCCAGGTCTGATCCTATGTTGCAGGTAACAACACATCATCAGTATGTACAGTAACATTACCAGGTTACCGATCTATATTGCAATTGACTGATATAATTTTTTGTAGTCCAATTTCTAAAGGTAACATCTTGCCTACTTCTGAGATATTCTTATAAATTGGCTAGAACTGTCTGACTTGTGTTCAGTGGTATCAGTGTCTTCCCTGCATATTAAAGCTAACTTATAACCTCATAAATATATTGATTACTTCAAATTCTCTTTTCATGCATACATGGTTTTGTATTTATCAACAGTCAATTTCCTCTGCCATTCCTGTTTTCATTCTGATTTTCCTTATGACTGTTGACTATCTTTAAAGACTATAAATTCTTGCACTCGATAGTTTACTTCCCTCTTCTCAAATGTTAGTCAGTACTACCACAGTTCCAAAAAGTTTGAATGCTCTTCTTTCTCCTACATTAAAACTATTTTTTCTTCATTTCTACCAAAAGGAACTTTTCTAAGAGGCATCTTGTAGGAATATATATATTTGTCTCACAAACACTTCTTCATTTTTTTTATGTGCAAAGAAATCTCAAAAGATGAATATAAATAAAATGAGGAGAAAAATTTTGTTAAGAAACACTTTCTGAATTTTGTGGTGAAGATCCTGGAAAAGCATGTTACAAAAATGGCTTGAAAATAATGTGGCACAAAATTTGCTGAAAAGTTAGGTACATACCTATTGTCTACTTCACAACCTTGTTGCACAGATATTCGTTGGTCCTAGTTCCGGAAGACATGCTAGATTCAAGCTCTTTGTGTTCTCAGGTTACAGTAGGCTTAACTCTCTTTTCCCCAAAATATATGTATACATTATCTTTCAAAAGATCGAAGACCTACCCAAAGCTAACTGACCAACTGGGTTATTCCAACACGCTTTCCATAGTCCGTGGCACAGAAACAGGCAGTACACTCAGTAATCCACCTGGCTGGCTTCAGAAAGCATTAAGCCTTGAATAACCATAGATGAATTACTCTTTGCTTTGCCCTGACCCTTCCAGAAGTGTGAGAGACTTCCATTTTTGCAGGGCAACAGAGGCAAAAGGAAAAACATTACTTTTTTCTTTGTGTGCAGTAACATATCTATTAATTCCCTATATAAAATAATGCAGCAAAATTTCATTTTTTGTATTTGAAAGACACTCCACAAGAAATGATGCAATGAACTACAGGTGTGGTGTTCCAAAGCAACTCAAACACTGGAAAACAAAGTTTTGTATTTAAAGTTTCAAGCAGCGATGAAATTTAGCTGAGATTTTGCATGCCAAGTTTCAGCTTAAAGGGAAGTTTTTTGGCTACAGTATAAGCCCTGGAGAATAGGAAGCATTCTAGAGGAAGCATCAAATCACACTTAACTACTGCATGGCAGAGCAAGTGGCTGTGTTACAACACAATCACTCAATAAGATAATTTCTTATGTTAGCATTTTAATTAAAATAAAGAATACTTGCCTCCATCTTACACTCTACAATTTTCTTCTGAAATTACACAGACAGACAAAATGTACAAAGCAAACCGAAAATAGGATCACAAATCCTAGCAGACTTGAAGGCATGATTCAGAAGCTTTGTGAGAAATATGGCCAATAAAAACCAGAGTTAATGATTCCATAAACATTTATTTCTAGGAAATATTAACAACGGTCCCTAAAATGTTTCTGGGCAATAAAGGATAAATAACACCTATTATTAATGTAATGGTAAAAAATGTCATTTACCACACATTTGCAGTACTCTAGTTAAATACATTATTAAACAGCATCCCAGTATGGATTAACACTGAACAGAAGCTCCAGATGTAGAGATGTTTCCCTGTGGTTTTATCAGCGGCAACATGGTTGTTGCTAGCCCAATCCTGATCCCAGTGTGGACAGGGCCTTTGGCTTGCGCTGTTTGTTTTTTGGATGAATAATAACACTTCTGCAGACTTTGCACTGGGCTTGGTGCTTTGATCAAAATGCTTTCCAGTGGACACAGAATCTCTAGTGTTTGCAGCTAAGCTTTCATTTTAAAGTAAATCAATGGGCTGGGACCCTGTCAATCCAGCCTTGCCTATCACTCTCTCCAGCCAAACAGACTGTAACCTGTAAGTCCTGATCAGAGACAAAACCATGCCTTCACCTGCTTGTGACAACAAATGGTTCAGGAGCCTTTCCAGTGCCTCCTTCCCTCACCATATTTAGCCCAGTAGTGTCCTTACTCAGCTCAAAGGCAGCAGTGGGAAAATAGAGGGTTATTGGTCAGCATGTGGCAAGAGCCACAAATATATGCCAGCCCACCTCTTACAGTAGAAGGTCTCTTGAGGAAAGGCAGGGCTTTCCGTGGTGACCTTCTCTTCAGTACCAGCCATAGTTCTTAGAAATGATGTCTTACCCTGTGGCTTTTTTGACAAAGATGAGCAGTGTGGCACGGCTAGCATTGGCTGAAGATATGGTTAAAGCTTATCCTGCTCACTGTATTTAAAGCTCATCTTCTCCTTGGAACCTAACTCAGATATGTTTTATGGAAAGGCATTGTTTATGCTGTCTTGGAGAATCAGGCAGTTTCATGAAATCTTCTCGTGCTCTCTGCAACTCCTTAGCCCTATATGCTTCACACAGCAGTGGGCTTTCACTTGGGCAACAGTACTCCAACTTGGTTGACATCTGCCTTCCCACAGTGGGAATTTTCCACTAATCTACTTGTGGTGGAAGATGTGCTCTGGGTTCAACAAGATCATGTCTCCCTCTAGTGACTAAATGTCTGTACTTTTGAAAGTCGTGACCCCAAATTAACAGAAATAATTTTTAAAGGGGCTGTAAATTACACATCTACAAACTTATCTGTAGATGAAATTTGTTTCTTTTCTTTTTACTCCTTAGTATGATCTAAGATATGATTTAGATTTTTCTTAATATCACCCAATTATTAGTAGGACCTCTCAGTAAGCATTGTGTCTCCGTTAAATAGGACTTTAAAAGAAAAAAGACAATATCTGACCAGGAGGAATGACGGATCTTGATTAAACAGTTCAAGCTATTTACTTTGTACTCGCAGCTAATCTTTGCCCAAACATTTAAATCCGGACAGTGATACTTAACAGCATCTCTACTAAAAGTGTCACTTGTGCTTAACACAGATATGAGGATCTCTCTGTCTTATTTGGCAAACTAGAAGACATCATCACCAACAAAACTGTAGCTCAACTTCTTTCTAAAAGACATAGAAAGACATGGAAAATAATGTTGAGAATTTTATCAGCTGGAGACGAGTGAAGAAATGGCGATCAGAAAAGAGACTGGAGGCTTTAAGCCTCATAAAAAGCCTGACACATTGGTTTCTGCTCTCACTTACCCCAAGGGCACCATTACCACTTCACACTGGTAATAAAATGCAACAACACGCAAAGCATCAAACAAGGAGGATGTCCTGAGATTTAGAAAGATAATTATTTGTCTCTTCAGTTCTAGTAATATGAAGCACAGCACAAGTCTTGGTATGTGCACAATGGAAACAGAACATTAGATCATAAGACTGACCAAAAAATAAGATCCTTAGCATACTAAGGAGAAGCACTAGAAAGTAAGGAAAGGCAACTCAAGAATCCCATGGGAAGTTAAGTCACATTCCTCACGTAGGGATAGAAGGAAATAACAATGAAAATGGCAATATACCTGAGTTTTATTAGAAGAAAAACAGCACAAAATGATTTTTAAGATTACTGGAATCTGCTAAGAAAAAAAAACAAAAAAAAAACAACATATGACAAAATCAGTTTCAGAGTCTTGTTTTCCCACAACACTTTAAAGCTTTTTTTTTTCTTTTCTTTTTTTTTTAATAAGTAGAGTTGAAAAAAGGAGTTGAAATAAATGTATTATATATGTTTTACTTATTAAATGAATTTTTTCCATGCACAAAATCAATTTAATTTTCCTTAATTTTCCATCTGGCAGCACTTTTGTTCTAATTTATGGTGGCATTGAACTTGCCTAGCTCCATATGTAACCTGTGGGAACACTGAGAACAACAATATCGTTATTTCTTCTGACTTGGAAATCAGACCCTGGTTCTGCAATTGACAATACGTTTGGCTTCAAAATTGATAGGTTCCCAGGAAGTGCGAGCAAGGAACATCTCTATCAACTTTTATTATGTTGTGAATTTCTTGTTATCCCACTTGATACCCTAGGTATTTCTCAGGAAAAAAAAATACAAATAAAGAGAGGACAATATGTTTTAACATCTACAGACAGTGATAAAACTTGGAAGTAGGAATAGTGCCAAGGACTAGATGTCAAGTCTATAGTGTTCCTCAAATTATTCACATCTTGTTGCAAAAGACCGTATTCTACCAGTATTCAATATGGTCTGGAACTTTTTTTTAATAGCAATAAAAATTGTAATAGGGATATAAAGCTAGAGAGCTCCTTGAAATGTTCCTTAAAAAGTCATTGTGAACCTCTTTTGTTTTCCAGGATGATTTCAGTTTTCCTTCTTAGCGAACTCTTGTTCAGTTTCTTCTCAAAGTCCTCTTCTGATCCTTATGCAAAGGACTAATTAAATATAAATTCATGCACCTCATTTCAGAATGTTTCCCTGCTTCCTTTAGCTACAGTGTAAAAATGTAAGATAATAGACAGCTCTTTTTGTTTTCTAAAAGAAATCATTTTGCATTATGTTTCCCTTCTGATCATCTTCATTGCCTTGTTCACTTCCTCAGATTGTAGTCACCAGGTAAATATGTCTGTACCAGAAAATTCTGGAAAGAGTAAAAAAACACAACCCATTTGCAAACCTTGCAATATATTAAAAGCAACCAACCCTGCTTCCAAACTCCAGAAACTGTTCCAGCGCTCCTTCAAGGCAAAGCAGAGCTCCACTGATTCCTTTTCTTCTACCTTTAGGTGGCACTAGTTGTGTTCATAACATCTCAGCCCAAGCTTTTCTTTGTATTTGTGGACCTCGACCGTAGCTTCTTGCCTGATTTCTTCCTTGCTGTCAGTAGAGGTGTTAATCACAGACTTTAAATACATTCAGAAACAGTTTCAGCCACTCTGTGCATGTATTCAGAAAGCAGAAACAAACTCTCCCCACGTCTGCCAGTTTGCACACTTTTACCGCCTGGGCATCTGCCGCTGTTCTCTCAGTGTCCTCAGAGGTGAGGGCCAAATGGTGGCAAATAGCAGCCTGAATCACACAGCTCAGGATAGGTCTCTTAAGATGGTAGCGGATGTTTGCCGTTATCCCCCCTGCTCTGCCTTTGGTGAAGGAAGGAAACAAACCCACTGGGCTCCCACTGAAAGCAACATCAACACACTATTCACACAAAATTTGACAATGTATTATTGACAGTTTTTTGAGCCAAAGATCTTTCTAGATTATAACCAGAAAATGTTTTTCCTGTCAACATGAGAAACTTATGAATTTTGGCTAAGAGCCCAAAACCTGAAAAATAATGCTGTTCAAAAAGACAAATGAATAGAAATTCCCAGGATTAAATCCTTTTCTGTGAGTTTTTGCTGTTGCTGTTATTTCTTAACTCCTTAAACTATAAATTATCTAAAATATTGCGACAAAAGCATTGGTTTGAAATATAAAACTGCAAAATGTTCTTGAAAATTACAAAAGAGATTATTTTAAGAAAGTGTTCTTCCTTCTATCAGAAATGTTTCAGATTCGACCAGAACAATTGGAACTGATCCTTTCATACAAGCAAGTTTACTGATATATCAATGACCTTAAATTTTCCAAAACAGAAAACAAAGAATTAAAGTTAAAAACTTCAGACATAGTCACTGTGTCCTTTTTCCATTCCTTGCAGTCTGCTATTTTTAATTCTTCTGTTATCTTATATATTGTGCTTCAGTTTTTTTGTTTGTTTGTTTGTTTTCTTGTTCTAATTCTGAGAGCCAAAATGTTGGATAATCAACTAGATTTTTTGGCCCTGATTTAAAGGCCTTGATCCTGGTCTTTAGAAACAGTTGTTACCCTTACACCTTGCTCTATTCAGATGGAGCTATGAGGAAGACTTTTCTCCAGAGACACATAGAATTCCTCCAAGCAGCCCAAGAATTTGCTCAGCTTGCTCTGTCTTCACCTGTGTGCCCAGTGCACAAGGAGAATTAGAGAGGAGATGAGCAAGTCATGTATTAAGGGAAGGACTCATTTCATGCAGCTTCTGCCATCTACACATAGATGTCCATTTGAAACCACCCTTCTGTCAGTGTCTGTCAGCACTCAGTGCAGCGTTAACTCATCTCGGCCTGAAGCAATTCCCTGTAGGATGAACTACCCTTCATAAATATCTCTCCAAGTACTACTGAAGTTGACTATGGAACTAAATTATAGCCACCATGTCACATGTACCTGGCATGGTTGACCAGAGGGCAAAGATCCCATGCACGTACCCTGAATGCAAATGCTGTTTTGTAGAGTAGAGCATATAGGGGTAAGCGCTTGTCTCCTAAGCACTCTGCTCTCACAAGCCAGTTGCTATCTGTAGTACAATGCTTTTAAAGTTCAAGACATCTTTGTGCCATTGTTTAGGTGTCTTGTTAAGTGCTATACTATCCTGTTCTTCGCTTTTCTCCTCAACCCACAGAGCAAAGACCAATATTACGGACTGCAATTACTATGCTTTTCTTTATAAAAATGGAACAAGTAATATTCAGAATATAAAACACTGTATTATACCCCAGCACAGAGGCTAAAGAATTCATTCTTGTGGCACTATTATTTTAATCCATATCCCAGTTGTATTATTTAAATGATTAGTTATTTGCAACTTAGTTTTTTCAAAAAGAAAAATCTGTTTTGGCATATCTCAGTTCTGTTAAACTACCTTTTACACATGAATTAGTGTGAATTTTATTGCTGTATTTTCCTAATTTATTAAAAGGGCAGCACTTTACAAATAAAACTGCAGGATGGATTTATTATTTACAGTCTTAGTCCTAGCCTTCATATCTACTTAATATGTGTAAAGTGTTTAGTTTTCCAATGTAGTCCAGCTGCATCACTGGAATCAAACTTGTAATTGCCTCTTTGGGATTTAAAACCATTATAGTTGTGCTTTTATGTTCTCTTTTGTTTTGCTTGAATCACTTTTTCAGGTCTATGAAGTACAGCTGGCACAATAAAAGTTTGATCAATGCATAACCAATGCAGTATATATTTCTTCCAGATATATAAAACCCAGGTGAAAAATGTTAATCTATGAAAATTATCTTTGTCAGCTTCTTATTCTTGGAATTTAAATTGATTTCAATCTAGAGGTATATGGTTTGGCCTGGGGTTTTCCAGTCTGGGTTTTTCAAGAATTTCTTGTAATGTGTACATTTGACATATTAAAATGAAAGATTGCCTGATGTAAAGTTTCAATTTTCAGGGCAGATTTTTTTTCTCATACTGTGATATTTAAATAAAATTATCCCAGAACCAATTAAGTTAGCACTGGAGAAAGCATGCAGAAGCAGCCTTTATTTCCCTACCAATTTAGGATCCTCTCATGCATCATTGACATTGATGCTATTGGATGATCTACTCAAACCTCTTAGACTTAAAAGTCATGCCTTGGGCATATAGGAAGTTACCAAAGCTCTGCCAAATTGTTGAAAAATTAAACCATTCAGTTTTGGCAACGTAAGCTGGTCTTCAAGTTCTGGAGTGCATTAACCTGGTAGACAACTGATCTTCATTCCCTCACACTGATTTTAATGGCTTTCACGACCTAAAGCCTGACTCTTCTGGAACTGCTGATGGACAAAGATATACTTCAGCACAAGCCAAGACCTTAGACTATGGACTTAATATTTAAAACATAATATCATTTCAAAATTCATATGTAAAGTAACGAAGAAAACAGGAAAAATATCGATGTATGCCTTTTTGATGGTTTTATAGATAATAGTGTATAAAAACATCATAGTTATACGAACATTAAACTTTAGTGTCAGTTTAAAGGTGGCATTGCCAGAGAACATGGCTTCAGCAAGTTTCACAATATTTGATTGTAGTGGAAATACTAAGTCACGACCTGAACCAGTGAGTGAGCACCTAGTGGGAAGGCAGGAGCAACTCAGAGGACCTCAGCTTCATGGTCCCTACATGATCCCACAGTATACCTGAGTGACCGGAAGGGTTGGAACCAGGATCCACCCTTCCCAGACCTCATTTAAGGGTTGGTGGCAGAGGAAAGGATGTTTCTTGCTAGAGATCCCTGTCTACCTGAGGCCCTCCAAAGGTAANGGAAGGGGGTGGGGATTCTCATTTGGTGTAGCCGAAGACTTTACCGCCCTGCTATTATTGTGGTACTTTCCATCTCATTATAGCATTACATTGATATTTGTCTCTGAAAGCTTTGCTTCACAAAACAAACGATTACATGAGACATGCGTAGTTCATGAACGTGACTGACCTTGTTCTCAGGCACAATAAGGTGTGTAAGCTGTCCATACACTTTAGCAGAAAGTTCCTTAACACATTGCCGTGAGAGGAATGAGTACAAATTATAGAGGTATCATAGCTTGACTGGTAAGTAAGACTGGATTTCCTACACTGCCCACACAGTAGGTCTGCTCTGGCTACACGCACCAGACAACACCTTTGTGAAGCTACGCTTAAGGTCAGTCTCTAGAAGTTAAATGAAGACTCTCCTAGGCCCTCTTTGGATAGGTTTAATAATTACATCTATAAGAATGTAACATTCATCAAAACATGAATGTGGCTTGGGTGAATGTGTGAAGGGAAACAGTGGTTTGTACAGTGGCTATGACACAAATCTGGTACAATGGAGACTCATACCATCCAGAGAAATAATGATTTCTCTCTGTAAAACTTGCACTTTCTCCTGTCAAAATCAACCTAACTCTGAGATTCAGATTTCTGGAGCTGATATTCATGAATTCAAGGCTTAAAGTCTCTGAATATATTCAAATAATTACTTCAAATCCATAGGAATGCTGATGTGTCCTCACTGTGTCTTCTCCCATACAATGAGGATGTTGCGCATATGCAAATACAATCATATAAATTTAAACTAATGCTCACTAGAATTATATTGCAGTTCTCTTGTAACTTGCTGCCATAAATGTTTTTAACTAGAACAGATACACAAGTGCAATGTGTCCTATGTATTTTCAAGTGCAAAGAATATGCACAAGACAATAAGGACCATCAAGATGCTACTCACTGATGTCACTAATCTAATGGAAGCTGCCCAGACATATTCCAGGATATTCACTTCAATGTATATTAAATAACATTTTTCCATTTAACAGATATTTCAGACATTTTTTTCTATACTACATACCAGTCATACACTGCTCCTTAAATTAAGAGTCTTAACTATATTTAGTTGGGAAGATCTGATGGTGTTTATCTGCAAGAAAACAGCCAAGCCATCGGAATAAACTTTTTCCCTTCAATCACCACCTAGCTCTCACCTTTCTCCCCATTCATGTGCTGTTCTCCAACCTTTTCTGTGCAATTCCCACCTGCTCTTTGGAGCAGACAGTAGTAGCAAATTTTCTAAAATACATCAGTGTTTGAAGAAGTTACTGTGGTTTGGTTTTGCAGATCTCATGGAACTTCCCATTTATTATTATTATTTAAGACACATTTAGTTGCAGAGAATCATGTTCTGATCACCTCAGGCAACCTGCTTATTCACAGCTGCTCCTGTTCAGCACTGACTGTACACAGAGCTCAGATGTTTCAGATGTTGCAACTGTAAACTGCAAGCTGATATTGACTGCTACTTTCCTTCTCCAACTTAAGCCGGAACAGTTCACCTTATTTCAGCCTTCAGATGTATTTGAGAATCTAACATCACGTTTTTCTTAAACTGTTTTCTACATAGACTAAGAGTTATTATTATTAGTTTTTTAATAATAAAATAAAAGCCACTCAACCGCCCCAACCCCCCCCCCCCCAAAACAAAAGAAAACAAAATAAAAACAAACAAACAAACAAAAAAACAAACAAGCCACCACAAACAATTTAAAAAATGTTCTTCCTAATAGAGAGTCAGTAGGTCAGTAGGCGTTAGTCTCTTAGAATTCTTATATTCGTGTTCTCAGGCTCCCTTATATTACTGTCAGTCTTGAAAGTACAATTTGGGATTTAGAAAGTGCAAGTGCATGCGCTTTATCATCCTTCTTTATCAGGCTTGGCTCTCAAAAACAGTTCCCCCTGCACCTTCTCAAGAAATTCTCATTCCTACTTCTTCTTTATCAAAGATAACAGACCCTCAGATTTAAAATGCATATGTAGTTATACTCTAGACCAGATTTTATTCCTTCCCCTCACCTTCCTTCTTTTCCTTTTTTCCCTTTTCCTTAGCCCATTCTCAGTATACCATATCACCACAAAATTCCAGCACTGGAGAATGGAAGATAAAGAATCAAATACTGTTGTTATAAAGACAGTGAGATATATCAGAGTAAACATATTACGTCAATTGTCTTTTACAGTCATACTGAGGCTTGGTTCATCAAGTAGTAGGTTGTTTGCAAAACAGCTCCATGTTTTTGACTGTGGAGACTGTGATCTGAAAAACAAACTTGAGCAACACAATTTTAGGCACTTCTCCAATAATGTGGATGGTATGAAGAGCCTCAGAAACTTAGTTCATCATTCTAACACAACGTTCAGGTAGGGTAGCTGCACTATGTTCTAAATAGCACTGTTTTAAAGTAAAACAAGTTATTTTCTTTTACAGCACACTAATTGTTCCCTGTGAATATCTGCAGTCACTACATGGGTAAACATGGGAGGTAGAGTAACAAAAGTCTTGTAAATTTATTTTACTGGTGGGATATAATGGTTCCTCAACACCTCTACTCTTTTCTCCTAGAAGAAAGAGGCATGTGGAAAAAAATGTACTGTACATCTTTCAAAATGTCACTTTTTTGATTAACTGAGTTATTTGTGTTAAGACATACAATGTCATCTGTTATACTGCCCTCTCTAGGTGTGCTGCTAAGCTCATGTAATGTAGGCAATAAGATATGCCAAGCAGGAAGAGAAGTGTACATTCATCCATACTTGGTCGCACATCTGCTGGCTCTGATGAGAAAAATCTTAATAGCAGGCTCTGGAGGCTGAAATTCAAATAACTACCTCTACTATGTTCCTTAAAACCCTTTTTTTTTAATTTTTTTTTCTGCCAATATCATGACACGATTTGGATGAAAATAGAAACCTTTAGAAATCCTCTTTATAGGACTTAATCAGTATTTCTGAATCCTTGCAGCTTTTTATCCCCTGCACGTACCACCCAGGAATGGGGGTGTGCAGCTCTGGCCTGCTCAGCCACATCAGGTCCACAAAGACACAGGCTGGAGCAATCCTGATAAAAAGCATCCTTCCAGCCTGCACTTCTACAGGTGACATCCCTCTACCCCTGTTTTAATGTGGAGTCTTTAATGTCTTGCAGGACCATCAAGGCACATGTTGGAGTGACTCTGGCAGAGTGTCCAGCCAGCGTTCCATGAAGTTACACCCCTGTATCACTATTTTAATGTGATCTTTCAACAACTGGGCGTATCACACTGACAGATGACAGTTCAAGAGGGAAACCACAATACTCTACTGCATATGCATGAGAACAAGACCTAATTGTGAGAGAACAAGATGCGTAAGTTGCTTGTGTAAACCTGCACCAAATACACAAGCCTTGGCGTCTTGCACTCTTTTCTCTGATCATGTCTTCATTCAGATGCCTTCCTTCTCTCATGAAGCACTGCGGCACTTGGTGATGTGGTTAAAAGGAAATTTCTTGGGGTTTCCCCTTTACTGGAAGTCCCCTGCTTAAGGCTGTTGTTGCTGGGGATCTGTTTGCAGCCTTTCCTCTGAACACTGTACCCTTAGCCTTTAATTAAATTTCCCATGACCCCTCTGCAAGGCTGGCCACTGGAATTCGTCTCCCTGGGGTGAGGAAGACACCTGCTTGCGTAAGTAAGACATTTTGATGAACCATTTTATAAGTACTTGGGCTGGGTGAGCTGCCAGGACCTGTAGAGCGCTCTGTTTCACCTTCAAGATAATAAGAGTTTTCCTCAGAGTGGCCACCATTTTAGATAAGTTCAGCTTTTTCCCTTAAGTCTTCCTGACATTGGCAGGGTTCAGGCTATTTCCAGCCATGAAGATTTTACACACAACAGAAGAAAACAAGAATGGCTGATTTGATAAAGCTTTTCACAAGAAGACCCCTGCTCTCTGCAACCCATCTAAGCACCTATATGCAAGAAGACATTGTGGCATCAGCTGTCACTGCATAGACATAAGGCAACATAGACATAAGGTATTCCTCACCAAGAATCAGTGAAGCTTGGCGAGATCATTGGTTCAGTTTTAGCAGGAAACACCTCTGGTGTCTGGCGCAAGTGTTGCTTTATGAATGAAAAGTCATGGTAAAAAGAATTGTTGCAACACCTATCATGAGGCAGCTTCCTACAGAGCACCCACTATAGAGCTGCATTCCTTGGTCTTTCCTCCACAAAATAAAATAGCGACCTCCAGAGAAGGACAAATCCAGACCCCTAATGTAGAGACTCAGGAATGCTGTGTCTCTTCACACTGGCAAAGATTATAACTTCAAAGATGAGGCTATTGTTATTGTTTTGCAGTTCCAGAAAGCTGGGTGGCTGACTACATGCTGGTAGAATCATGTGCTGATTCTGCTTATGGGAGTTATTGTGTTCTCTCTTTCCTCCTCAGAGTGGATTTCTGTGATTGCTGCTAGCAATCTCATTCACAGTTTCTTTTTAGCCTGAGTCTTCATGATTGAAGCAATTTACACTAGTATTAGTAATTCCCTGGAGCCTGAGGCTTCACCAAATAGCTACATTTTCTGACGGAATGTTTTGCATTTCATCTGGGTGACTACCATATAAACTTGATAGTGTTCAAGGAATTTCCTTTGTTAGAATGGAGATTTTCTTCCACCTTATGGTGTTTAGTCATAGAAGGATTTCCTTTTCATTCCCCCAGTCAGAAAGCTGTACTAATTTGCTAAGCTTACTAGCACTGGGCCATGAAATGAGCAGCACCTTCACAGCCAGAGTCTTGCTTATAGATATCTATCAGGGGAAACCTTAATCAGGTATGTTGAAGTCACTCAGTAACAGTCTGAGGAAATGGCCTGGCTTCTTCTTAGGGTTAACTGTTCCTGGGAGAGGATGTCACATGAACCATTAGCTACTTGTGCATCAGCCTTCAGGAACCTTTAAGATTCTTTGGGCAAAATTTCTTTCCTGCTTTCAGCAATTACTTTGGTAGTAATAGTGTATGTACCTGTATTGCTTTTGTTTAAATATCCTTTAAAAGAGACTGTTTCCTTCACTTGCCATCATACAATTTTTTCCTCTGTCTCAGATGTGACAAAAGTGAGGTGCTGCCTCACTTTTCTATATTCAGCAAGTGCACCTGAGGGCTCCCTGCTGCAAAAGCCCTGCAACATGGAGCAAACCCAGTATTTTCTGCCCTAGCACGGGGCTATCGGTGCACTAGTGCTGAAATGGGAGAATATGTTTCTGTTTCCAAACCATGTTTTGGATAGTGCTGTATGAAGTTCTCTACTGGGAGTGTTTTTCTGGCTCTGGCAGCAGCTTCTTTGGACTCAACTTGCTGTGCTTTCCATAACTCGCTGCATTTTCTATCTAGACCAAAAAGTTACTCATATACAGACCCTTTTTACGTGATCCCTTCTCTCAAAAGATTATCTCATCACTTTCTGTTTCTCTCCTGGTAAGCACTGCACTGCTTCCGCACGCCTGCTCGTTTACTTCTTTCTACTCTTTTGCAATGCACTGTTCAACGCAACTGCAGTCAAGAAAATACTCAGAAAGGAATTTTTCTTCTGGGCTTTCATTGTGTTTTCAAGGCGTACCTTCAAAAATTGAAATGCTGCACTGAGATCTTGGCCATGCAAATGCTGGAGATTTGTCAAGGATGTCCTCTGGAAGCCTGTGATCTGTTTCAGTGGTAAGGAGACAGCTACATGCTGACTATTAAATGACTGTTTAGATGGGTTGATAGTGACAGGACAAGGGGAATGGTTTTAAACTAAGACAAGGGAGATTTAGGTTAGATGTTAGGAGGAAGTTTTCCCACTCAGAGGCTGGTGACACACAGGAACAGGTTGCCCAGAGAGGTTGTGGATGCCCCACCCCTGGAGGCATTCAAGGCAAGGCTAGATGTGGCTCTGGGCAGTTTGGTCTAGTGGCTGGCAACCCTGCCCATGGCAGGGGGGTTGAAACTAGATGATTTCTGAGGTCCTTTTCAACCCAGGCCATTCTATGATTCTATGATTAGCTCCTGATGTCCATAGAGAACAACAACAGTCCAATTTTTCCATCTGAACGTTATTTTGCTGTTTTGAATTCTGTGCTCTCAGTTCTTGCATTGTGGAGCTTCTTGCAGTAGTGCTGTTCAAACTGGTGCTTGCAAAGCACCTTCTTATGTTGAGACTTCCTTTGTTTTCATGAAGTACTTTCTTTCCCAACAGTATCCGTCAAGTTCCAGACAGCTGCCCTTTCCTGTTTGTTATGAATACCCTGTGAATTCTGCTGTCTTTGGTACCCAAATTGAGTAGGTAAGTAGTCACCCAACACACTACTTCCAGTTTGTTAGAGGAGGTTTTATAGCATTCACGTCATTCGTTATGCCTCTTGACTGAAGTCTTTAATTTGCTGTGGAGTCATTTACATTCTGTTGTGATCTAGATTTAGTTTATGCTTCCTGAAGTTTGGCTGAGTGGTGGCATTCCCATCTGAATCAATTGTGTACCTCTAAGTTGTCATATATGTTTTCACCTCCTGTCAACATTCATGTTTCACGCACCCTTTTCCCAGGAAATTTCACGTGCCGATAACAGGCCAGCAGGTGTTTCCTACCAAATGTTGTGGCTGCTCATCTCCTCTTCCAGACTCACCTACCTTTCCCAGAACAGGCAGATTATATTCAGAATCTTACGGAGTCCTGTGAAATAATATCCTATAGCACAGGACAGCACAGACTGTCATTTTTTTCCTTCTGTACCCATTTTAGACATTTGACCACATTTAAGTCATGCTCCTGTTTCAGACACTGAAATTCCTTTGCCTCTTCATGCCTCATTTGTAGAAGCAGCTGCTGAAATACCTGAACTGTTGGTAAAACAGCCTTCGGAAGTGACTTATTTGTCTGTTCCCAGAGTAAAGCCCATACTTGCTGGCAAAAAAAGAAAATCCTGCTATTAGAAAAACCCTATTTTACTTTCATCATTGTGAAATGGACTGCACAGATATCAAGTTGTTTTGTTCATTTTTTTTTTCCAATCCTAACTAAGAAAATATTTCATCTGATTTATTTGCTAGTATGCCAGCAACATTGAAACAGAGCTTCTGACAGTTCCCCTTGCACCTATATTCAGTCTGTGTTTCTCCAACTCTTCAGGAGGAAGACCTCCATATTTTGTTAGTCTTAGTGATGCAGGCACCGTCAGAGTCCAAATGGAATCTGGCTTTTTCCCATCTTCTGTCATACAAATACAGATTACTTCCCCCCCCCCTCCCCCCATATCAGTTTTGAATGTCACAGGTTTTTTCTTTGGCCCCATGCAGCTAATTAGACCTAGGAAGCTCACTGCATTGTGATCCTTTGTGCTGTATGGTAGCCAAGAAGAGTGCTGTGTCACTACTGCTGCTCTATTCTCTTTGGGGGTGCTCTCCAATTGCAGGCACTGTACACCCTGTACTTTTCTATTAGCTTGTGCGTCATGCTTCTGCAAAATACTTTACTTCATTGCTGGAATCAAAAAGCCTTATCCAAATGCAACTCTTCAATAAAGAAGAAATGAAGCATTTGGACCTTATGAAAACAGACTGTTCTGCTATTTTTCTTAAACTTCCCCATGCAAAAGGTGAAAAGCTTCTCAGTCATAGTCTGAGAATTTTAGAGGGGAAAATAAAGCCCTAAATGAGCACAGTATTGCTTTCTTTTAACACAGTGCAACGGCCAGAATTGGAGACAATGTCAGAACAAAGATCTGTAAATATGGGAAGATAATAATTCCATCTAGATCCAAAAGCAAATTCACAGCTGTCCGTAAATTAAAAGAACAGCTTGGTGATTTGGGAGCTTACAGACATGTAGAGCTATGTATCTGCCTGCACTTTTGGCTCGTGAATGTCAAGTAATACTAATCTGGAAAGAGGATGGTTGCATGCACGTTGTGTGGAGAATCAGATAGTCTTTGCTCACAAGCAGTGTGTTTATGTCAGAACCAACACCTAAATAACATGGTTCCATGGCTTACAGGTCACAGCCACTTCACAGAGGTACATTCATCCATCTCCAGATGGACACCCACCTGCCTAGAGTCTGGGTTTTTAGAATTCAGGACATTAATGATACAGACAAAGAACTCAATGGAAGCAGAGAGCTGAAAACAGTAGTTGGAATAAAGTCACCTCTTTAATCCATAAAGTGTTTGGATATCTGGTTGCACATCAAGCATGACTTTAGTCAAACAGCTTTGGCTACATGATCCTACAGATTACTGTCCAATTTTTTCTTGAGGATGATATTAATGAAGGAGAAATTTAATTTTAAAATACTTTCTTCTAATGCAGTTGACTGTGACTAAATATGTAAAAAATATTCTTATCAGAAAAGATAACTAAAATCTATATTTTTAGTTACTACAGGAGAGTATATAAGTAGCATCATTTACCCATATCAGTTCATAGAATCATAAGATGATTCTTCTCTAGTTCTTATGACAGATGCTTATTCACAAATTCTTTCTTAGTAACATAGACCTAATTGATATAAAATTAGTAGAAAATTATATTTGTTCAAGTTGCATTATTTTCAAATGGTGATACAATTTATTCCTACTTTTTGAGTTAAATGTAGAATTAAAATGTACTTATTGATATATTTTCTTAAAATATTTTTTTCCCTTGTAATCCCCACACATTTCTTATAATAAGAAGTTATTGCACTTGGCTGTAGATATGTAAAGGAAACATGAGGATTTCCTCATTTTATAGGTATGATTACATTCTGAGTTACTTTGCATGTATTTAGTATATCAAGGGCATCTTCATAAGCTATTCAACACCAGCAAATCTCACAGAAATGAACAGATCCAAGTTTGTAAGACATTCCTGCTGACTTAGGCCTAGTTTACTCTTAGATTTTACAGTCTAATTAAGGCATACCAGCAGAGTCCCATGGGAAATAAAGCTTATACCTATAAAGTACACGTTGGCTTAAACTCATTCTTTGAAAAGAGTTTAAATACACTTCATTGCAAATATAATCTATGCTATGGCTTTAAGTGCTGTAGCTAAAATTCTGAGTTTAGTATTGTAAGATGTGAGATCAACAGAACAAATAGTACCAAATATATAATACATTATAACCAAGATATTTTGTAGATGGCATAGTTAGACAGATAATTGTAATAGAAAAGAGACAACAAAAATAAAGGGAAAACACTCCCCCATATCCTAGGTTCACAATAGGAAACTCCAAACAAGCCACCTCCAGGAAGATGATCCTTCCCCAGTGGTGGTCAGCCCTTAAATTGGGGCCTGGGAGAGGTGGAGCCAGACTCCATCCCTTCTGGTCACACAGGTGAATTGCCCTCACCTGTGTTCCCATGGCTGACTCAGTCCTCACCTCAGGTGATCAATCAGTGGTTCAGGCCATGATTCAACAATTCCCATATAAGTATAAAAAAAATTAAAAGGAGGGTTAAAGTGACTTGCTCATGTCCTTGCTATGATACAGCATGAGAAATGGGGAAAGCTGCTTGAAATCCACCGTCATGTAAATAAAGCAAACCAGTGACGGAGTATTCTGCAACAATCAAACAAGTTTCAAAATTCCACCAACTTCTAAAATTTATTCAAAGCTTTTGGACAAAGACTCAATCGGCTGTCAGACTGCTGTCCTGGGGTCAGCACCTCATAATATCCTATCCTCATCATGCTATTCTTGAAGAGGAGACAGTGGCTTGCTGAAGAAGGATGGGAGCATTCCCCCAGCTGTAGCAGAGAGCATTGCAACATGTCACAGAACATCCTCCACTGACTCCACGTGAAAATTCTGTTCTGCTCTCCCACTTTGAGAGGAGCATTAGGAAACACCCCACAGACCTTATGGCATTTGGATCTATGATCCCACAGATAGACATACCTCTCTCCAATGTTTTCCCAAATGTCACAAAAACTTGGTGGAATACTCTCCCTTGTATGTGCATTACACACAATCCAGGAACACAGAGCAGGACTGTTTAGATACATATGAGGCACTCTTAACAAGAGCGTCCAAGGAGGAAAATACAGCAGCACAGCACAAGCTGGAAAGCTCATCTGTTATCCTGGGTTTTTATGGGATCTACTGGGTTTGACTTTTCAGCATTAACAATGTAGGATGTCAGTAGGATGAGGAGAAACTTTCTTATCCCATTTATCACATAGCAAGGAAGCTCTTCACAGCTCCCCTTCCAGACCAAAATCAGGAGACCTGCAGCTACCTTCCCTTAAAGGCTCTGCTGTTAGAAGTGTTACTGGGCTTCATGGTTGCAGTGGCTCATTGCAGGAAGGAATTTAGTGGGAAAAAATATATATATATATATGTATATGTATATATAAAAAGATTAAGCCTTTTTTTTTTTTTTTTAATAGCAGTCTTAGTATCTTAGGCCACATATTTGCTCTCCATTCTTCCAACAAAAGACATGATCAGTTTGCACATGCGCACATACTCGTGCTTATTCTATGCTTTTTCGCCTCATCTGGCAGTCGCTTTCCGGTCCACCAGACACTAACATCTAATGAGTCAAACTTCCCATTTTCAGACTAATCAGTCGGCTGCACTAATTGCAAATGCAAATATGCAAATTTATATTAATTAATTACTCTGCTAATTAGTTCTGTGGTCTTTTTGGGGTAATAAATCATTGTGCAGTGGAAGGGAAACACGTCCTGTCCCATTTCACTCCACATAAAAATTTAATGTACTCATTGAAGAAAATATATTAAAAAAAATCTATTCTGATAGCTCTGCTTCTACTGATGAGTTCCCTACAGAAAGGTATGATTGTAAGAAGGCTTTCACATCTTCAGAAAATGCCATCACTAAGGTGCCTGTTAGCAATTTAATTATCACATTATGAGCTCCAGGAAAAGCCAGTTTGCTGTGCTGCAGGCTGTGACTCTGAGCTCTGTAGTTCACACATTTTGCAGCAAATGTTGTTTATACATACATGAAAGATAATCTGGAGAAAAGTGCTTGGTTTGCTCTACCTGAATGAGCTGCTATAGTTTGCTTACAAATCCCAGAAAGACAGATCTGCTAAAACCCTCGTGAGTACATACACTTTATTCTTCCAATCTCATTAGGTCAAATTTGAATGGATTGTCAAGAAGAAGGAAAAGCAGCTGAAGGAGGAACTCTTGCAGAGCCTTTCCATGGCCTTGAACTGTACTTTGGCTATGATCCACTTCAACAGGGGAGTTTGGTGTCTCCTGCTAGTGTTGCTGCTCCCTCACTCCCCAGCACAGCCTGGGCAAAGGGATGCTCACAGCATTGCCCTCCTGCTGTTAAAGTGATTCATATGGAGTTACACCAATTCACACCAAAGCTACAGTGTGCAGTTCAGCCTAAGTTTCCCAGGAGCCAAATTCTTTTCTAAGAGGTTTAGAAAGTCATTAAGGAAGCTACATCATCTCATCTTACACAAACTAAGGCTAACCAGAAATAGAGTATCTACTGCAGCCCTCAGAAGGTTTTCTCACCCTCCAGTTGCTTATTTTTTACTGCTACAAGCTATTGCTTCGACTTTTAAAGAGAGTGTCTTGTTGAGAGTTTAAATGTGATAACTGCAATATTTTCATACAAGCAGACTAAATTCCAGATAAATATGTTACAAAAGTCATCAGTGCTATTCTTCTATGTATTTATGAGATTCAGGCATCTGACAAGCAGAATTTCTTCTGAAATAAGTATAGGAAAGAAAAAGTATTAGCAAAGGTTTTGCTTTATGCTTTATATAGTCGTGTTCAGGTAATTAAATTCCAAAGGTCTTTATCATGGTACATTTAATCAGAACTTGAGCTGCCTATTTTTTTATAGTTTGGAAAAGAAGGATTGCTTTCTTCTGATTTATTTACCCTCCTTATCCATACACAGGAATAAATTGCTGTTGAACTAATAGTCTGAGCCCAGTGACTTAGGTTCTGGGAATCAGGGGAAATAAAAGAAACTAAAACAACTTCTACTGACCAGACAAGTTTTGACACAGAAAAGAAAATTTGCTTACAAAAAGTTTCCACCTTTGTTTAAAATTTTCAACTAATGATTTTCCCTTTTAGCATCATGCAAATCAAAATATTTATTTAAAAGGAAATGGCCTTTGTGCTTTTTCTAAGTTTACAAGATCATGGATTTACCTGAGATCCAAATTATTTGTTGCACAATACAGATAGCTCCTCACCACCTGCCATGAGTTTTGCCTGGTACTAAAAAAGCAGGTTTTGTTGTTCTCTTCTCTTCTCTTCTCTTCTCTTCTCTTCTCTTCTCTTCTCTTCTCTTCTCTTCTCTTCTCTTCTCTTCTCTTCTCTTCTCTTCTCTTCTCTTCTCTTCGCTTCGCTTCGCTTCGCTTCGCTTCGCTTCTCTTCTCTTCTCTTCTCTTCTCTTCTCTTCTCTTCTCTTCGCTTCGCTTCGCTTCGCTTCGCTTCGCTTCTCTTCTCTTCTCTTCTCTTCTCTTCTCTTCTCTTCTCTTCTATTCTCTTCTCTTCTCTTC
>VXAB01003482.1:0-12310 GCA_013399175.1 Odontophorus gujanensis
GGTTGGTGACCTTGCCCACAGCAAGGAGGGCTGAAACTAGGTGATCTTTGAGGTATTTTTCAAGCCAGGCCATTCCATCATTCTTTGGTTCTATCATCCCCCAGCATTATTACAGGACCTAAACTGCAGAAGTCTTCTTTAGGTACTTGTCTTTATTATGTAAAAGCTGGTTTTCAGTTTTAAATCAGTGCCCATAAAAATACATATTCATATTTATTATGAATATGTATGTCTTATTTCATTTACTGCTGTTACAGAAGATTTGACTTTCTACTTGCTACATTATCATTAATTAAGAGTTGTGTTTTTATTCTTACCATCTATTTTCTAGAATTTTGAAAGAAGAGAAAATTAACTGCATCTGACATGAGGAATAATTGGCGTGCTAGTGCGTGACACTCACATGTAGCCTAAGCTGGTGAGCCATGTGCATCACACAGAAATTCTACAGTTTTCTTGTGTTGTTCTTCTAAAATATGGGCCCACACTTCGTTGCATCTATTTGCTGTAAATTCACAGCAGCTTCATCTTCAGCATCTGTGCCCTTTTTCCACTGAGTATTTAAGTGTGAATAACGAAAACAGTATCCTACCAATACTGATATGCTGTTACCTGAGTTAGGTTGGTCACAAAGTAAACTTTGCATTGTTTTACCTTTGTGTTGGTATGATATAAAAGCAATTGAATTGAAATAAAAACAAAGAGGAAAAAAGAAGATTTTCTTGATCTTCAGAGCTCAGAAGTGTAATGGAACTCATCAAATGCTCATTATGATCAGAGCATTTACAAGCTCACAGTTTTGTGTGTCATTTATACTAAATAAGTTTAACATACTAGCTATTTATATTAAGAAAAATAAATAAAATTTCATATCAGTTTTAATGAAGCAGAATTTTTTTGATGGCAGAGCCCTTCTGATTTCCTACTGAATGGGGAAGAATAATAGTTATTCTGCCCATGATATAAAGGGATAATTTCAATTTAATATGTTTTCACACTAAGTGTTTTTTCTTAACAGTCCAGTTCTATATTGACATGGCATAATGCTTTTCTACCATAAACCCCATTTTATCCCATTTATGTAAATGGGGTAAAAAACGTTAAGTATAGATGCAAAAAACAAAAACAAAAGCAAAAACAAAAAAGCCATTTCTAAAGGATTCAGAATTTTATCTGAGAGCATTTTATATTTCTTCAATTTTAGAAAACTGCAAAACTTTTCAGTTGAATGTGTGCAGTTTCTTGTCAGACACCATTTTGTCACACTGCCCCTCTGCTGTCATCTGTGTCACAGCAACAAAATGAAGCAGAATATTGGTGGGAAGGTTCAATTCTACTGTCATACCACCAATACCTGCCTCTGTCATTGTGGACCATCATAATAAAATAGGAGGCATTACTTTTGGAGTAGCCCTCATGTTACCATCTCATTGATTTGATGCCTTAACTCCATCTTTTCATTTAAGTGGAATCAGTGATAACCTGAATTGGAAAGAAGAACTATTTTCTATGCTTTACAGGGGACTCCATACTCCTCAGAGTATTTAAATTTGTTTTCTCACTCATTTTTTAAAAGAAGTTTATGCCTGCAGAGTTATTTATCTAGTGCATAATCTTGAACACAATTTTTCTCACTACTTTTTTTGTAGGATTGTGGAAAAGGGTTATTACAGTGAACGAGATGCTGCTGATGCTGTCAAACAGATCCTGGAGGCCGTTGCAGTGAGTATTATTTAGCCTTATACGCTCAGCACCTTATCTTTCACCCATGAGCATGAAAGAACCAGGAATTCACTGGAGCTTGTCTCCTTCCTGTAATTGTATTTGTATTGGCTTTTTTTAAGGTAGTGGCACTTCGAAAGGCAAGAAGTGACATAAGATGGCAGTCAGCAATATAGTTAGTGTTCTGAGTTGTCTCTTAACAGTGGACTGTATGCTGTGTCCAGTCTTGAAAACCTGTGGTGTTCAGCACTGAGCATTTTAGCTCTGAAATGCAGTCTGAAATTACTAACACTCACATAGCTTCCCATTCAGTTTTTACGGACTATGTCCCAGTGATTTATTTGGAACCTTAAAAGAGAGGAGAGGGCATTACTTTTCTCTCAACATAAATTGACTGATTGTATTAGATGATGTAAAAAGCAACAGGAATTTAAGTCCAAGATACCTGCAGAATATTGTCATGAAAATAGTTATTTTTCACTTGCAGTTGTTGCTTGAAGGTGATCAGTCAAAGTTTTAACACTATGCAGAAGCAATAAACACAAGAAAAGAAAGATAAATCACATGAAAATGTAATAATTATGGGCATGCTGGATAGTGTGGGTTAAGTGTCCGACCAAAACTTAACTCTTACTGTTCATCAGATTGCACATGTACAGAATCACAGTGATACTGAAAAAAGGCCTAGTAATTTGTGCAGTTCCTAATATAGCTTTTCCTCTTAAAAAAAAAAAAAAGAATATTTGTACTATTTCACTTGCTGTCGTGTAACGAAAGAGGTAAAGATTTTTGAATCAACAAGTTGAAGGTTCCTAATGGCTGCATAAAGTATTTCAGCATATTATTTCTATTTCTTTGTCACTTGTAACTCTCACATTCAGTTTCACACCGGCAGTTCACCACATGAGCAATTATATGCTGGAAATAGTAAATTAATTTGTTGAATTTCTTGTCTGTAAACCAGCATTGATCACCTCCAGTACAAAAGAAAGTGGGCATGTTGGACAAGGGGAAACAGTTCAGTTGGGACATGCAGACGATTTCAGACAAACAGTAAAATGAAGGCTGTTTTACCCTGTGACAATAAGAAGCTAGTAAGAGTTAAGAACATAGGGATACTAAAGATTTTGCCCACTGTGTCTGACTTCAGAGTCACAGCAGCAGCTATTTCAGACTGTGGCACCATGAGGTAGCCTGCAGCATGTATTTGGCACGAAGCAGTCAACTAGCAGTACAGATGCATAAATCTTGGAACAGAAATGCACTCACCGCTATGCAATTAGTGCAGATGTGGGATGTGAGTGACTTTGGGTGTATTGATAGAATGTGGGACACTTCAAACAAACAAACAAAAAAAAAAAACCAGCTGTCAGTGGCGTGCAAAGGAGAGGCCAGTGTCAGTGACTAGGAGTGGAGAAGATGGTAGTGGAGAGGTTGGATCTGTATGGACTGTCAGAGGAGGTACTTTGTCAATGGAACTTTACGCAGGACAGGACCAGGGCGAGGACTGTCCTCTGTTAAAAGTACCTAGTAATAAGGAAAAATTAATGTGTAGTCTAAATTATATGTTTAAAGCACAGCATAATGCAGTTGTATTGTTAAAATGAGGTTTAATTATTAAGGCCATTTTTTTTTCTTCCATTAGGGTAGTTCTCCATAATTTATCATTCTTCTGCAAAGATTATGATTATGTTTTGCTGGAAGATGGCTTGGAATATGTTCCAGTTCTCTATTTTAAAAGTCGGAAACTAGATAAGATCTTCAGCTTGTATAAATTGTTGTAGCTTAGCTGAGATTAGTGGAACAGACCAAAAAACTGGCTTTCACACGAGCATGCAGTTGCTTAATTTTGGATTTTACAGAGGATGGTGCTAGATGTCTAGTTAGGAGGGTTGTCTTGACTTTGACACTAAGCATTCATGCCAAAGTTGTGAAAGCTGTGGGAGTTCCCAAACTGGGATCTTTGCATCCTAGATGTACTAGTTTGAGCCTGTAAACTTGACGGAATGTCTTTTATGAGCAGAACTTGAGTTACTGTTAGGAACTGTCTGAAAAATACTACTGCAGAAGAGTAATATTTCCAGAATAAAAGAAAATGTATCCATTAATCATTCTCAAAAACTAAGAATTGTACAGTCCCCTCAACAGACCATGCCAACTAATACCTTGCTTACACAGGTTAAGCATTTTGACTTCAGCAATTTTTTGAAATTGCTCTTAGAAAGAGAAGTATTCAGCCTTCGTATTGCTAAATTCTCTCAAACTAGCGTGGTTCTTTTATAAGTCCCTTGTTAAGGACTGCTGTAATCCTCACAGCGTATTATTGACATCAGGGGGTACTGTCTCTTCAGTTTGAACAAGGCGTTTTCATAGACACTTTGTAAGTGGGTAATCAAATGTAAGGGGATTTGGAAAACGTGTAAGTATTTTTGCTTAGTTTCTTTTGCAATTGTTAAACCAAATGGGATTATACTGTTGATTACAAAAAAAAAAAAAAAGTGAGTAGCCCAGAGCCTGTACCAGTGCCTGAATGCAGTATTCAAGAGCTTTCCTTCTCACTTTGATTTTTGTAGCAAAGCAAAGCTTAAGCTTAATGGTGACCTTTTTTTGATGAGTGAAACACCAAGTCACATATATCAAGCATAATATCCTGCAAAACTGTCTGTGTAAATAAATGTTGCTGTCTGGATTTATCCTTGTGTATTTGTGGTTGAGTTTTGTTTTCTGCTTTGTCGTGTAACTTGTCAAATGAGCTGCAGATGGAAGATAAATGGAATGTGATGATAGAGGGCCTTAGCATCAGGTGAAATCTTACTGGAGGCCTCTTGTATCCTGACTAGATATCATTTGTCATGTGGTCATCATCTTTACCAGCTACTTTTCTCCCAGTTCAGCAGCTGTGAATGGAAAACTGCTATGAATGTAGCTGAAGCCAGCAGCAATCTTTGTTCTCCAACATACTGCTGCCAAATCTTGTTTGAAGTCCTTCCTAGCTCTTTAGACTATCTTCTCTAGTTTCCCGAAGCTGTGCTCTTCAAAGGACGAGTGGGAGATTACGCACAGGAGGCATGTTTCTGATCTTCTCCATAGCTGCTGTTAGTACTAGATGCTGGTATTTCTCATGATCCTATTCTCAGGAGGAGTACTGGCAGACAAAAATCCTTGAGTCCACAGTCTTGGACCAAAAGAAAAAGAGAAGAACCTTTTCCAAATGAAACCATCTTCTTTTGGTGTCCTGTCACCTTGAAGAGTAAGGCAAAACACCCTTACTGCCTTTGCATGTGGCAGATACTTAATTCCTGTTTGCTTGTTAGAATAACAGAGAGGATGTATTCTTCGAGATCAGCTATGTGCATAGCCTGGCCTGCAAGGACAGCTTGTGGTAATTGTAATGTAGGCACTGCGATGTTCTGTTTCATCAAAAAGTACCAGAAATCCCATCACACTGTTACTCTCTTACCCTCTTCATGAGCACGACAAAGAATTTCTGAAATAACATCTGAAGGTTAAGATTTATGCTTGTTTTACAGTGTTCAGCAGCAATGCAGTCCAGAACATAGTGACTTCTTGTCTTGGGAATTCACAAGTAGTATCTGTAAACTCCTCAGTGCATTCAGACTTGAGCTGGTCTCCTTTGTCTGAGAGGTGTGTAATTTGCAAACAATGAGGAGCAAATGGGTAAAGGGATCCAGGCTTGCAGGTTTTATTCAGAAGTGTCTTCTCAGGGATAGTTTGTTGTCCCTTTAATGTCTTGTTTGGGAATTTGCATGTGAATACGTGAGTAGCATTGAATATCTTTCTGCGCTGTTAGTGTGTGGTATGAGTTTTTGTATTTTATTGTTGTTTTTGTGGGGGTTGTCACAAGGCTAATGCAACTACAGGATCCAGTGGGTTTAATGTAACTCTGAATTCAAGAATTCCCATCCAGGATAGGGAATGTTTTGGCATTAGTTCTATTTCAGGGCCTTAGGTGTAAATGTCTTGATTAAATTTAACTTTGTCAAACTCATATGTAGAGTTCATGTTACTGTGCACTTAAGGACTGCTGTTTTTCAAAAATACTGCTTATATGCTTTTAGAATAGTGGTTGGTTGTTGTTTTTTTGTTGTTTTTTTTGTCACATTAATGAATGTTATCATAATGAAATATCAATTTTTAGTGGTCATTAATGAATGATAGGATGTTGACATGACTGGATATGTAAAATGTTTATTGCTATTAGCTAGATGTAATTCATTTTACACAAATGTGAAAGTGACATTAAATGGAGGATTACAAAAACAAATTCTTGAGTAATCCTATGCTGTTGAACTGGCTAGTAACAATTGAGTATTGTAGTTCCATACCTATTAAAAAAAGCTGTCATGATTTCTAGTGTAAGTTAAAAATTGTGGTCATTTCAGGAAAGTGGACTGAAGTAACATGACATTGAACAATATTTTCCAAGTCCTCTCTTTTTGTTGACCTTTTCTACATGCATCTTATATGTGTGTATAAAAGTCCCCTTCACTGACCCAGAAAAGCAGGAGAATACTGATTTTTTAATAGTGAGAATTACCTTAGATGCCAAATGTTTTTTGAAACAACTTAAGTGAACTTAAGTGAAGAGCTACCACCTGCACAGTAAGTCTATGCATGTGTCCATTGCTTTTTATTACTTCCTGAGGCAAACGTCTTCAGTTACGATCAGTAATAATCTATTATACTTAAAGAACCATTTTTAAAGAAGATTGTCTTTGTTTACAAATTGCTAATGTGGAAAATTTCATATTGCAGACATCTGCATGGCTTGTGGCAGTAGGGCTTGCACAAATCAGATGCATGCCATGCCCATTTCAAGTTAAATGCCTAACCAGAATTATGTCTGAGTGGATAAGAGATTTGCATAAGCATATGATGCACAAACATACCATACAGAAATCTAAGAGGAATTTGAACATTACAGTGAGAATGTTTGCTTTTTATTGAAGTGCATTTACTAAAAAAGCTATAAAGCTCTAATTATAAATTGAGTTCTGCCATCTATTAAAGCACTGAAATTATTACTTTTCTTTGATTTCATTTTTTTCTGCTTAAAATAGAAAGACTAAAAGATATGTTGTTTTCAAAAAAAATTAAAAAAAAGAATGTAGAGTTCAAATCCTTCCCTGTAAATCTGACCTAGGAAGTAATATTTAGTTGCCTTCACTTTACTCAAGTGCTTCCTGTCTCATATGCAACATGAATAAATTGTCCTCTTTCTCCTGCACCCATACATGTCAACATATGAGAGATAACTTCATTCTTGTCCAACTATCTCATTCAGTCAAAATAAATAAACAAGTAAATGCTTTCTTCTGTGTTTAGTCTGTGTTAGGTTCGAAGCAGATTATGTAATACACAGGGCAGCTATAACCTGTATGTAACAGATCATAGATAAAACAAATGTCCCATAAAATGTATTCCAGAATGTAAGCCTACCAGCTGATGGTTTTGTCTCTTTCATTTTCAGGTTGTGACAAAGTTGTATTTATGTAGATATATGCTTAAAGTGTAGGTTACATTACATTACTATTGCGGACTGTGTCTCCAGCAGTTCTAAGTTGTTGGTTACAATGAAATACCTGACCTGAACGTGGATATGTCACGGATGAGACTTTTAAAAGATGTTGAAATGACATTTCTTTGTTATGCAAATTAATGCAAGGAATGTCACAGCAGTTCTGCTGATTCTACTGATTTAGGAAAGCTTGAATAATTGTCAGGTATTCTAAATTCCATGTGAAGTGTGTTCTGAGGTAAAGCATGAGACAATAGCTAAATGACATTCTGCTGTATGGGTAGCTCTCTGCAAGTGGTTTTGCAGTGCACCTGCTGTCATGGTAAGGGAAGAAATGTAAGACATTGTAGGCAAATCACAGCACCAGGCAAAATAAGAGGTAGTATTACAGGCTGTGAGTTTTCATCTTGTTTTCAGCCTCTTGAAATAACATGAACACCTACTTTTATGATCATTGTAGGAGAATGCGGAATAAAGAGGTTCTAACACTGTTTTTAAATGACTTCTGTAAAAGAACCTGGCTCTGATACATAATAGACCCTATGTGTCAGGGCTGGATGTCAGAGAGAGGGGAGAGACTTTCTGTTTGCTAGCCTGTACCGTCTTACAGTCACAGTCAGAGAAGGCAGGCTGGGCCAGTGGTTGTATTTGTATCAAACCATGTGTTGTAGGACACATGCAAGTTCTTCCCTTGAGTCAAAACTGGGAGTATTGCCATGTATGTGGCAGGTGGAGTGGTGACTTGTAGTGGAGAAGGAACAACATCCTGGTTTGTTTGTTTGTTTAAGTACCATTTGATGTATTGTAGGCAGAAAGTACTTCTTTCTTGAAAATTTTCTTGATTTGTTTTGATTTAACATATTCTATATGGAGATGACCCGTAGAGGCTGGGAGATCATTTCTGCTTTTTTTCCTTTTGGTGATACCATCTTAACAAGGGTCTCATGAGCATCCTGTGGAGACCTTTCAAGTGCATTCCTGTCAAGAGCAAATAAGCAAATAAATGAACAGTCTAGTTGTGTAAAAAAACTGTAAGCGCTGCCACTTCACAGGAAAGGAAAGCGTTTATGTCCTAAGTATGTTGTTTCTGAAGCAAGGTTAAACAACAAATGGCTTCATATGTAGGATAATCTGTTTACAGGGCACAGGCATATTGAATGAGTAGCTTCATCATTTTTCTGGCTTACATTTATTTGCTGTAAGATTTACAACTAATTTTTCATGGTAGTAGTATTTTTAAATGCTGAAAAGTTGGCAGGGAAATAGAGTGGGTTTCATTGTCACACCAGCCTGCTTTATCAGGACCTTGACTCAGAATTCTTTTCAGAGACCTGTTTCGAGCTGTAGCAAAACTCCTTTGGCAGCACACAGGGGAGAGAAGATTTATGATCAAAAGAGTCTGGCAGTGCTGCCATCAGCAATAAGGAAATGAGGGTATTGTATTTGCTATTATCTCTAATAGAGGAAATGGAACAAGCACTAATGATCACGTTGCAGACCTACTGTATTACAGTTAATGTCCAGAGCAGCAAAAAGTCAGTCATTTGCGAGTAGGTCTACATCTTAAATTCCACTTTCATCTAAGTAAGGCATCCTTCTCTCATTTTGAAAGCAAGTAATTTCAACATTATTTCTGAAAAATATTTGGAATAATTGAAAGTGTTTTAACTCGAAACAAACCACAAGCCATGTGTCAAAGGGCAGAACCTGCTGCAGACTGCGGAGATCTTGCCTCAGAAGTTGCCCCAGGGGAAATAACAAAAAACAACCCAGCTATGCATAAATAGGTAATGGAGAAATGCTAACCCCTGCAAAGCAATTGCTCAGCACTTCTTTTGTAGTTGATGTATTTTTCAGTCCTCAGTTTCATAGTACAAAACTGACCAGATAACAGGCTCATAGCAAAAAAGCTATTTAGAAAACTACAATTTTTGTTAACTAATATGGAAAATTGCCCAAACCTCCCCACTTGTGGTTTGAGAAAATGCTTAGAGAATTTCTGTGGTCTTTAGAGGAGACTCTTGAAGTGCCAGGGGATGGCATGAGCTGAGACTGATGGTTATCATTCCTGAGCCGAGGCTGTAATGATTTACCAGTTGTTTCAGATAAATGGTTCTGTTCCTGTGACCCTGACACTATGAGTGAATTCAGTGCATTCAAAATACATATCCCCTGAAATGTGATTAGCTGTGGATATTTTGGAACTCATGAGTTTGTTTATCTCCTTTTCTTGTTTACTCTCTGCTGATGCTTTTTATGTCTCTGTGACTAGTATGATGTGAGAGTATACTGGTTTTATCACACATGCAAATTGCTTTTTGAATTCTTGTACCATGTAATACGTCCCAGTAGCTATCAGCAAAACTAAGGAATGTTTTGGCTTTAAATAACATAAAGCCCATATTTTCACTTGAGATTTTCTTAGACTCCCAAATCTGGAATATCCAAACTTCAGCAATTGTGAGTGATAAGAATTTTGTTTTCAGAAGTCAGTCTCACCTTGTGTTTAAAACCCCAGGTGGTAAATAGGGAATATATTGAATGTATGTAGATGATGTATGTTAATTTAAGAGCTAGATAGAATAAGTAGAGATACAGATCTGAGAGAGATAGAGGAGGAAATATACATGTGTCTATTTCTAGGTGTCTCTTTGATTCAAGTTGCAGGTTCAAGTTGGGGGCTTCCTCAAGGAGCATAGGCCTTCTGGATTTATTTGGTGGTGCATAAGCATAGAACTAAGCAAGGAATGGTTAGTTTTCCCGGCACTAAGAAATTTGATTTTCTGGTGAATGGTGTAGGATGTTGGGAGTTTGGTGATTTTCTGACACAAGCATTCATGATGATGGGCAGAAGCTGGAGTATAAGCAGACACTGTGTTTCATTACTGGACTGTGTTTTCCTCAGTACTGCACTCTCTTGAGTCCATGTGATAAGCAGTAATTGCAGGAAATGGGTATGTTGTCAGTTATCAAGTAAACATACCCACCTTTTCTTTGCTTCCATTTTAAAGCTAATTCACTATCTTACTGTGGTTTCTCACCCATGAAGTATTACTGTACTTTATGGTAGTAAAGTGTGGTAATACTAGATCTTATTTTCATGAGCACATTTCATTGACTGTAGAGCCAGGTACCATTAACTATCATGGCTGCAAGGTCCATTTTCTTCCATTTTACTGTGCCTTCTTCACTGGTTTTCTTATATCTTTTTGTGTGACACGTTGATGCAAGTTTTCATGTTGTTATAAAGAACTTTGAAAAGTGTGCAATAACAAAAAAACCTGTCTCAGTTTTGGAGCCTTAAAATTATATATTTCACTTAATAATCAAAGTTTAATGTAAAACTCTGTTACAAAGTAGTAAGATAAGTTGTAGAAGTTTGTTGCTAACAAAAAATTCATCATAGATTAGCTTTGTACATAGAATCACAGAATTATTTGAGTTTGAAGAGTCCCCTGGTGATCATCTGGTCCAGGTCCTCGGCAATGAACAGGGACACCTACAGCTAGATCAGGTTGCTCCGAGCCCTGTCCAGCCTGACTGTGAATGTCTGCAGGAATTGGGCATCCACCACCTGTCTGGGTGACCTGTGCCAGTTCCTCACCATTCTGTTTGCAAAAAAACATCTTTATGTCCAATCTAAATCTCCTCTTCTTTCATTGGAAGTTTTTTCCATACGCCCTGTCATAGCAGACTCTGCTAGGGAGTCTGGTCTGTTCTTTCCTATAGCTCCAGTTTAGATACTGAAAGTAGTGTCGCTGGAAGGATGAATAATTGAACTAATTCACAAACTAGAAACTTAACATTTCACATCTCTCAATAATAAGAGTGCTCTTTTCCTCCAAGTGTGCTTCATTGCTGTGCTTGTAATTTGAGCACCACATGAGCTTCTAAGTGTATATTGACAGTGGTCTACCTTGTGTTGTAGTTTTTCTCCTGGTGACAGGACTAAAAGACCTCTTTTCTCTTCCTGACTGCTTTTTTTTCTTTTCTTTTTTCTTTCCTTTTTTCTTTTCAACCTAGAGAGTGAGGTGAATGCTAAAGTCTCAAAGGAATTAGCTGCTTGCAACATGTAATTGAAATTACTGAATGGACTTTGTCCCTAAAAAAACAAGGGTAGATATAACTGTGTTGTTGCTAAAGTTCTGAGGAGTAGATATGTGGAAAAAGGGCTTCCACCCCCTCTTCCTTTTGTGTCAGTCCTTTCTCTTGCTTCTGAGAGACCCTTCCTGACTTCTTTCACATCACAAATCCTTCAGTACAGACACTTTCTCCACATTCTGCTCTCAAAACCATGCAGTTTTGAAACATGCTCTGTATCCATCAGTGGCATTTTGCAGAGGGGAAGGATAGGCAGGACCAGCTGCTGCATCTCATGCAAGCGGTCCATACCCCAGCAGTTAAAATGATCTCTGCCATGATTAATCGTATGTGTTGCAGCACAGTGGGCTGCTTTCAAGATGTCTGTTATGAATGCTGTGTCTATGCCATTCAAATGCAGTAATCTATCACAGCAGCACTCCTGTAAGAGAAAGAAAAAGGGCTCCAGTTCTATCCACTGCTAGTGGTCTCTCTGAAGTAGGACGAGTCAGTCACAAGGGACCATTTTTCCATCACTTGTTCTGTTACTGGAATGAATAGAATCAGTAGCCTCAAAATGCGAGAGCAGAGATTCAGGGATCACTACAGCCCTTCACACTGGAGTTGCTTTGCATGATGTACTTAAACTGCTATGCAGGATGGGCATTTGAAAAGTAGATGTGGCTTTTTAAAAGTGAATTTTGATGTTACCTCTTACTTTTCTTCCTGGTCTTTTCTTCTGTTATGTCCTTGTGCTTGAATAGTTTCTTAGAATAATTTTTCAGAGTAAAATGCAACCTAATGTACCTAATCAGAGAACAGTTGTGGGCTGGTTCATAGCATTCTGTTGATTTTCAGTTTGATGATTATGTTTAAAATCTTAAGGTTGATATGTTTGATTTAGGCAAGGAAAATTGAATTTTTTTTTTTAATCTGGTATGGCACAGCTGAGGAGAAAAAAAAAAAAAA
>VXAB01003482.1:12372-51238 GCA_013399175.1 Odontophorus gujanensis
ATAAACAGTCTTCCTTGGTGAGCTGAGATTTATTTCAGAGCTGTGTCCAGTGTGTTGTGTACTTTGCAGGGCTCTTTGGCTGAAATCTTTCCATGAAGCTTTGTAAATGTAGAAGGAAACTACTCCAGGCAAATAAGGTAGTTGTTTTTGCTTCCCTACTGGTGCACCCACCAGAGATCATGGAAACAAAAGCCTTCTACATTGCCTTCCCTCAACAATCAAGTAAAATTATCCGACACAACCCCTTCTGAAAGCCTCTTCTGCATCCAGAGGTGATGAAAAGCTGACAGCCCTTCAGATGCAAGACCCTTCAGCCCCAAAATGCCCACAAAAGCCTACACATGAGGCATGTTATGAGAATTCTTAGCTTCCTGATGCAGCTATTAGGAGATCCTACCAGGGGAGGTGCCCCACTAGACCTGCTGCTCACAGAGAACTACTGGTGGGAGATGTGGAGGTCAGGAGCTGTCTTGGGTGGTGCATCCACAAAATGATAAGAGTTCTTGATTCTTGATGAGTCAGGAGAGAGGTCCCCAAGGCTGATACCTTGGACTGACATAGGGTGGACCTAACCACTATAGTAAAAACAAAAATGTTTTTTTGCAAATATATAACAGTAAGAGGGGGGCTAAGGAGAATCACCATCTTTTCCTGGATGCAGCAGGGATTGTAATCACTAAGGATAAGGAAAAGACTGAGGTTCTCAGTGTCTTCTTCACAACTGTCTTTAAAAGTCAGACCAGTTACCCTCAGGATACTCTACCCCCTGACCTGGAAGTCCGGAATGGGAAGCAGAATTCAGATGGAAACAGAGACCTGCGACTCCATCTGGAGTGTTACAAGTCCATGGGGCCAAATGGGATCTACCTGAGAATGCTAAGAGAGCTGGTGAAGATGATTGCCAAGCTGCTTTATGAATCTATGAGTGTTCCTGGTCAGCCTTAGAGGTCCCAGAGGATTGGAGTCTTGTCATTGTGAACTCTCATGTACAGGAAAGGTTGTAAGAAGTATCCAGGGAACTACAGGCCTGTCAGCCTGACCTTGGTTCCAGAGAAGACTATGAAACATATCATCTTGAGTGAGATTACACCATATGTGCAGAACAACCAAAGGATCAGGCACAGCCAGCATGAATTCATGAAAGACAGGTCCTGCTTGACTAACCTCATCTCCTTCTGTGACCAGGTGACCAGCTTGGTGGATGAGGGAAAGGCTGTTGATACAATCTGTCCAGCAAAGCCTTTCACACTGCCTCCCACAGTATTCTCCTGGAGAAGCTGGCAGCCCATGATCAGGACAGGTACACTCTTTGCTAAGTAAAGAACTGGCTGGATGATTGGGCCCAGAGCAGTGGTGAATGGAGTTAAATCCAGCTGGTGACTGGTCACAAGTGTTGTTCCCTGGAGGTCAGTATCAGAGCCTGTCTTGTTTCATATCTTCACTGAGGATCTGGATTGAGTGCACCTACTCATTAAGTTTGCAGATGACACAAAGTTGGGAGGAAGTGTTGATCTGCCTGGGGGAAGGAAGGCCCTTCAGAGAAATCTGAAGAGGCCAGATCACTGGGCTGAGGCCAATGGAATGAAGTTCAGCAGAACTAAGTACCAGGTCCTGTGCCTTGGCCATAACAGCCCCAGGCAGCAGTACAGGCTTGGAGCATAGTGGTTGGAAAACTTAAGAGAAACAGACCTGAGGGTGTTTATCCATGCTTGACCCAGGTAACCAAGAGGGCCAGTGGCATCCTTATTTGTGTCAGAAATAGTGTATCCAATAAAACAAGGGAGATGATTACCCCAATGTACTCAGTTCTGCACCTTGAGTACTGACTTCAGTTCTGGGTTCCTTACTATAAGGAAGACAGTTGAGGCCCTGGAGCATATTCAGAGAAGGGCCATGAAGCTGGTGAGGGGTCTGGAGCACAGATCTTACAAGGAGCAGCTGAGAGAGCTAGGATTGTTTAGTCTGGAGAAGAGGAGGCTCAGGGGAGACCTTCTTGCTCTCTACCACTACCTGAAAGTTAGTGTTGTGGTGAGGTGATGGTCACCCTTTTCTCCCACATAGCTAGCAGTAGGACTAGAGGGAATGGCCACTGGGTGCACCACGGGAAGTTCAAATGGCATATTAGGAAAAATTTATTTTCCAAAAGAGTGGTCATGCACTGGATAGGCTGACCAGGGAGGTGGTGGAGTCACCATCCCGGGAAGCGTTCAAGAAATGTGTAGATGTAGTTCTAGGGAATCTGGTTTAATGGGCAGCATTGGTAGTAGGTGGATGGTTGGGGTAGATATTAGAGGCCTTTTCCAACCATAAGGATTCTGTGATTCTCTGAGAAGCACTTAATATACAGAAGTGTGCCATTCCAGAAGTAACTGCTGGTATTTCTGTCACTGGTGTTCCTGACTGGTTGCTTGTTATTCTACTTTAGCTTACTGCTGTTCTGTGTACCTCGCAACACTCACAGAAGAGTAGAAAAATACTGCATTTTAGAAACATTCTGTGCTCTGAAATGCATTTGGGGAAGGAAGGAGGTTATCTGCCATTTCTTTAAGACTGTACTTGGGGTATCAGATACCACAAGAACCTTCTCTGTGGTTTGTCTCGTAATCTTTAGCTGTGAACTGCTGTGTTTGTGCTCGTGGGTGATGAATGAATAGAAACACAGTATAGTGAGCCATAAATGCCCTCTTAAATGCCCTCTTATTTCCTAAACCTCTGGTCCCTCTGTCACACAGTCCAACATTTCAAGCAGAGAAATGCATCAAAGCATACACCTCAAGTACTGAGAGATCAGAGACCCATCTCTGAACTCTCTGTGAATTTAATCTTTCCTACTGAAGCAAAATTAATTCTACTTCTCAGGCTTTTGTCCCTCCCCTCCATTGCAGGAAAAGACCCATAAAGCTACTTAGTTATGTAATGGTAGTAACCATATGACATGTAACAAAACAAGATGCATCACTGTGTACTGTAGTTCCTTCCAGCTGCTGTTTTTATTTCTTCTTAATTTTATACTTAAATGTGCCATATTTATTTTAAAGTAAGAAATATGTGAGAACAAAATGTTTAAGCAATATTTGTACTCCTAAAAAGCTGTTGTTACACTCAGTGATAATGTCAGCAATTGTATTTAATACTTAATGATAATTAGATTCAGAGACTGCTGTTTCTGTAACAACACAGACAAATGGGACAATATTGGCTTAGTTTAGTTGTGTAGTTTCACTAAATGGGAGTTTACTGATGAACAGCATTCAGAGAGTAATGTATGATGAGACAGCTCTGAAATCTTCTCTGCATTTCCTCACATATTTCCAGGAAAATGCCACTTATGACATTTGCAAATTGTGGGGAAGGTAATGTTTTTCAAAGTAGAAGACATTATGACTTTCTTTACTATTTTGTGCATTTTTTTGTCTGTTGTCAGGAAATTCAGTACGTAGTTGCCATCTGGCTCTAGAAATACTTACTGTGACTTGAGGTCTGGTGTATGTGTTGCAGTGGTCACAAAAGAAGCTTCAGTGACTCACGCGTTGTGTTGAAACTCACCTCTACCCTTGGCTACTGTTCAGCCTCAAGCAAAGCCTTCTCACTGTCAGTGATCATTTAAGTAACATTTTAAAACAGCTTGAGGCTTTGAGTAACCTGTTTCTATAAAGAAAGTGCTAAATAAGACAGACATGGTATTTAGGCCAGAAGGAGTTTCTTTGTACTACTCCCCTTCAATGCAGGAATGTTTCTTACCTTGCAGCCGAGGTCTGAGCAGCGAAGATGCTTGTAGGGCACCTTGAAAGTATTTTCTGCCTCTGGGACCTTATAACAGGGCAGACAGCTCTGATGATCACTTTAGAGACAAAGTTCTTCTTGCATATAGTATAGTATTTGAAGGTAACAGTTGCAGCTATTTGTAAATGGATCAATTTAGCTGTATGCCCACTCTTCCTTTAATTCTAATGTAGGTGTTCTTTTGTTGTATTTTCCATGTTTTTAGTGTTTAACTTTCTTATAAACAAGGTGGCATTGCTGGCAAACAATATGCCAGTGTTCCTTCTAATAAGTAATGTGTTAAGGATGACTGTCACTGTAGGTTTCATTGATAACACTAGCGTGCTCCTTAGACTCCAAGGCTGACACTAAATATAGATAGATATAGATAGATAGATAGATAGATAGATAGATAGATAGATAGATAGATAGATAGATAGATAGATATACAGAGCTTATATATATAGTGTACAGAAGATAGATTTTAATAAACTAAGAAAATTTTTAAAGTAATTTAGTAATGTAGCTCAATTTTTTATTTCAAAGAAGTTAACTTCTCAGCATAGCATTCTGCATGTTAAATATGTACAGCCTCTTGAAACCTAAAGTTAGAAATAATTTGTTTAGAACACCACTTACAGAATCACAGAATCATAGAATGTCTTGGATTGGAAGGGGACCTTTAAGATCACCTAGTTCCAACCCCCGTGCTATAGGCAGGGACACCTCCCAATGGACCAGGTTGATCAAAGCCACATCCAACCTGGTCTTCAGTGTTTCTAGGATGGAGCATTCACAACTTTACTGAGCAACCTGTTCCTATGTTATGTTGTGTTGTGTTGTGTCGTGTTGTCTTATGTTATGTTATATTTGAATACGCTTCCTTACCCCATTTCAATATAAAAAGGGAAAGGGTATGTTGGAAACAGATGTGCTCTGAAACGTGACCTGGATGTGACTGGAATAAACCCAGCATCAAATCCAGGCAAAAAAGTTGAAATCTGAGATGATACTGGGTTATCACTTCCAAAGCAGTAAAGATCAGCCCTCTGCAAAGCTTGTGCACTGAACACCTTCTTGAAAGATCAAGATGTGTGTTACACTGCAGCATTCTGTTGCTGACTGTGGCATTTATGGCCACATCAGCACTGGCCGGTGGATTTGATCCCTTCACAAAGGCAGTCCAAGTGCTGGGGGCAGCACCCTTGCATTCCACCTGCCTCAGGTCATTAGGGGTTCCTTGGAGCCCTGCTGGCTGGGGGAAAGGAAGAAAAGAAATCTTCAGACATTTGTCTTACCAGATTTAAAATAAGGAGCAACATAAGACAAAAACAATAAGAGCAGCAATGAAGGTCTGCAAGATCGGTAGCACCGTCTGTATTGTCAGGGGATATAACTCATGTTGTGGCCTTAACTGGTAGAATTAAAAGCATTTGTTAACTACAGGGTGTGTGAGTTTTTGTCTCTTCTCCACACAGCGAGGGTAAGAAGAAAGGATATTTTAAGTGGACATGTAACCACAGAATCACAGAATTGTAGGGGTTGGAAAGGACCTCTAGAGGTCATCTTCTCCAGCACCATTGCAGTGGCAGTTTTTTATGGAATTTGCCTTGAAAGCTAATGTTCTTAAAACACAAAACAAAACAAAACAAAACAAAAAAAAAACAAAAACAAATAAACAACAATTCCTGAGATATAGCAGGAAAAAATGAATGCAAATGGCCTGCAGCCATTTGCAAAACAACAGCTGTTAGCTGCTACAATTAAGGCCTCCTTTTAGTATGTGATTTTACTTATTTATTTATTTATTTATTTATTTATTTATTTATTTATTTATTTATTTATTTATTTATTTATTTATTTATTTATTTATTTATTTATTTATTTATTTATTTATTTATTTATTTATTTATTTATTTATTTATTTATTTAGTATTACTTTGGGTTTTTTTACTTCTGGCATTTTTCCTGAAAAGGTACTCAGTCTTTAAGATGCAATGTGTTCCGCCTTGGGTGTTGTGTACCGATGGGCTGAAACCAGTAGAGCTGTCTCAAAAACTGGAGGCCTTTGGACTACTGATTTTAGGTCCAATTCTAATTTTCAAAATGCTTTGGTTTTGGCAAATATTTTTCTAAAACTGCACTTATTTCTAGGGATTGTATTAACTCATTTTTGCATATTTAGTTCACGCCAGGTAATCATACCTTGAGATTCAATCTGTCTTAATTTCCTGAAGGTTTATGCAAGAACTGATTAAGGAAATACAGACCAACTGCTTGGTACTTTCCTGATGGAACCAGATGCTGTCATCATGCCCTCTCTCCTTGCTTTCAGGATGGCAGTTGGACCAGCTGTCAGTTGGTGTCCCAATGTGTGTCAGCACAGCTTGTCAGGCAGAAGTGTCAGAGTACCTATGGACAGCAGTACACCAGGTACAAGTGCACTGCTCCACATGGAGCAGTGCCAGTGTGCTGCACAGCTCTGAATTTTGCACCAGCATTTACCAAATTGCTTACCTGAGTGTCTCGCTTTAAGAGCAGTGCATCTCTTCTAACTTAGTGTACTGTTGGCTAATATGTAGTTATATGCATGCAGTCTTCTGTGTAACTTAATATTTGGAAACTAACACTGGCTGCTCAGTATTATTTTTTTGTGTGTGGAAAATGGGCTTTTGCACACAGTTCATATGCATACTGTTAACAATTCAATGATAAAAGCTTTCAAAGCTGGGATAAGATAGCTGAAACACAATGACACTTTAAATAATTAAGTTAATCTGGAAATTAAATGCAGTAAACATTATTTAAGTGGTTGAAAATGCTGGCATTTTCGTTGTTGTTATAATTCTCATCTATTTCTGCTAAATCTTGCACTTGACAGTGTACCTGATAATGTCTATTTCATTGTTAGGAAACAGCATTGGATTATGTGAAGCTGCTCTTACTTTGTTTAGTTATATGTGCCTAAACACAGTTACTCTCATCTTCACAAGCCCACAGATACTGAATGCTGACTGCTCTTAACTATCAGCTCAAGCCCCAGACTTCTGTTCACAGATTTAGCAGGGAAAAAAAAGCATGTCTACATTGAAACATAGATAAGCATTATGTAGAAGAGCAACTTTTACCTTGATGTGATCCTCCATCCATGTGGGTCATCAGTACTGCACTGAAGCCAGTGGAGCAAATGTGGCAGTTGAAAGTTTGGCTTGTTGATGTCACAGGTTGGAAATCAGCATCCAGACTTCACAGGGCTACTTGCTGTTGAAGCCTGTGGATAGTCAAGTTTGAAATTCAGCTTTTTGTTTCAGTATTCTCCTTGGCTCTAGTTTAAGTAGTTTAAATGGTAAGAATATGCTTCATTAGAAATACAGGGTTGTAAAGATCCTCTGGGATCATCAAACCTTGTTCCACTATCAGAATTGTAATTTCTCACAAGTTTTCTCAAACTTAAGAACAGCTTTTGCTCTCAAATTTCTATAGGAAAGCTGTTCTCATTCCAGAGATTAGGGAACATCTATGAGCTTCCTTTCCTTTCATCTTCTCTGTTCCAGGTGTTTGCCTGATGTCTTGAGAAACAACAGTTGCTTCCCCACCAATCTTCCACTTTTTGCTGGACCTAAATAAGACTGTATGTTTAATTTCTGCTCATAATGACCTAGACATCCAATTAATGTATTTCTTACCAGGGAATCTGAGCTTGACTTCAGCTTTTCTGGAAGACCTCCATTACTAGACACTATTGCAGTCATACATATTCAAAGAAAAAATATTAAAAATAAAATAAACACTCATGATCATTCTGCCAAATCTTATTTTTGTGCATCTTATTTCTGCGCCCCACATCAGTGTGTTTGTCAACGTTATACAGGTGTCCAGCAACTGAAATGATAGCTACCCTTGATAGGAGTTGATATTTTACTGTACACACTGCTGAATGCTGTTCATCTCTGATCGTAATGTGAAGCCATTTCTCTGTGCTGTGCAAGGGAAATGACAGAGCTGTGTGTGTTACTGGGTGTGCTTTCTGGGTGCTGGAAGACACACAGAGGTGGAGGTGAGCTGATGTCACAGGTCATGGTGACAGCACATGGGCAACAGAAGCAGTGCAAGGGGGTACACAAGCCTGAGTGGGAGGTCAGTGTGATAGTAGAGATGAAGAGCTGGCCCTCGACAGAGAGAAAATACAAGTGTCTTGACTATTCAGGCCTGTGGTGTGAAAAGCAAGAGAGAAAAGTGGAAAAAGTCATTCCTGGAAACTGTTTTTAACATGCAGTGTTAGCATCTAAGATGGATTATAAACAATCTATTAACAGACTTACAAAAGATAAGAATGTTAATTCCCCAAATTTAAAAATACAAGCAAAAGATTGTATGTAAGCTAAAGACCTTATCTTAGATGAGGCAGAATCTCAGCCTTGTAATCTTGCAGTGCCATCTTTGGTTCTTGACAGAAGTGTGGGAAAAACATGTGCGTCACTTTTCTCTGAGCCTCGCAGACTGAAAGAAGCAATTTTTAGCTGTAACTTCCTTTTCTATCACTTCCTCAAAGCTCTAAGATCTCTCTTCTCTATATCATCCCTTGAATTGGAGCTTGCATCCCTTTACATCATTCCCTTCTGACATGCTATTAGCAACCTTGCAGCTCAGACTGTGCTTGTCTGACAGAAGACATTCCTTCTCTGAAATTCCTCCAGTACAGCTCTGAGCAGATGGGAAAGTCATCATTTCCTATTTCTTACTTACAGCACTTTGTATACTGCTGCCTGAGCTGAGCAGAGGCAGTCCCTTAGTGGGGCTAACCCTCCAAAATGAAATCAATTCTCAAATAAGGCTCATAGAATCGTAGAATTATTCTATTCAGCTGTTGTTTCCAAATCATTGATGGAACAATGTCTTTCTAGCTCACTGTTTCTCTTTTGCCTTACTTGCTTCCAGTCTTAGTGTCCTCCTCCAATCCCACTGCACAAATGATGGCCTACACTTAAATGATCAGTAGTATTTCATGCATGGTGGGAGAGTCCCAAAAATTTTCAACTGTGCAGCACAACACACAGAAACCATGAGAAGTTGCAACTGAAAGCCATTCAAAGAGCTAGAATAGGGGAAAAAAAAAAAAAAAAGAGGGGAGAGGAGAAGATAAAGAAGGGAAGATAGCCCAACACACACTGTGGGTAACGGTGGCTAGGAAGCAGAAGATGCATGACAAGGAGAAGGAGATAGAGGAGAAGGAGGGCCCCAGCAGATTGCTGCCTCCCATCCCCTGGAAGGACTGAGGGCAGCTGCTTGTCTGCATTGCTGTACCCTTGGCAGAGGGCAGGCATCTGCCCAGAACCAGCCATTGCAGTTACAGGGAAAGCTGGGCTGTGTATTCCTTTTGCTCTTCACTGCAGTCTCTGCCCACACAGACTATATCTTGTAGCCCTCTTTTAAGTGTAGTAAACAGCAGTTTGTATTTTGACCTCTGCACTTCTTGGAAGGTTGCCCTGAATACTTGTGGCTTTCACAGTTAGGAGCCTTTTTCTTATTTCTAGCCTAAAGATATTCATAGCTAGTTTCTGGCTGTTTTGTGTGCCAAGAATCCTTTACTTAAATCATATCCTTCCACCCTGCCGAGTGTTTTAGTTACAGGCAGTGGTCAAATCCTTCATCAAACCTTTGCTTTGCATTGCTGAACAAGGAAGGTTTGGCATCAACACAGCAGCCTCCCCGCTCCCCCATTGATTCTCAGTTCAGAAGAAATTTCCTTCTGCCATTAGTTAAGTACTTTCCACTGCCTTCTGCCACTGCCTAACTTCACCTGCTTTGCCCTTGGATAGCATTTAACTTTTTCAAAACTATTTCTTATTGGTGGCACATAAATGATGAGCAACTCGTAGATCTAAGCTTTACTCATTTGTTCCATCTAAGACACTACCAGGTAACATAAATAAATCCTGCCATTAATACCTAAATTGATGACTTTGCATTTATTAATACTGACTTTTCAAAAATCTCAAGATTATTTATGGGTTGTTTTTTTTTTTTCTCCCAGGTTGTTACTTTTGAGGGTACTGGTAATGCTCTCCTGCTCAGTAAAAGAAGGGTGCACTAAATTTTTGCAGTTAGGAAATACTAAACAAGTGAAAATGCTAGAAAAAATAGTTCCTTCATCTTTTATTAGCTTCACTTTTCCACCACCCCATGCTAGTCCATCTGCTTTGTATTTCTCCTACTCGTCTCCATTTTCTTCAGTTCAAACATCTGCTAACGCAGTAATTGATCTAAAATAATATCAAATACCATATTGAAATCCAGACACATTGATAACTGTGATTTCTGCATGAAGTTTGGTTGATCCAAAGCTCTGAAGATTACTACGTTTTGCTCCACAAATAATCCAAAGGCAGACTGCTGTTTTCTTCTTCAGTGTTTATGTTTGTATCTGCTGTTGTGCCAAGTACAGTTGCAGTTTTATGATCGCAAGCTCATCTGAAGTAGGATTAGCTCAGTGTGTTCTGAAACATGTTAAAATTAACACATTTATTTTCCATTAGCACTTTTTAGTCTAGCAAGTCTGTTCAACCATAACCTGAAAAGGCTAAATAAGGAGGGCTTATGCTACTTTATTTTTACCACATTGCACTGTGAAAGGCTTTGAATTTTTGTCCGAATCTTTCTTTGCTGTATTCCACATTCATAACTGAAGTCTTAGTAAGCCAAGTCTCTATGATCGGAAGCACATTTAAATGGTGTTGTTATTTATTAGGATGTAATGAGGGGACATAACTTGCTGTCGGAATCTTCATAGTTCCTCAGTCAGATTGTTTTCTTACTTAGTCAATAGTAATTTAGCCAATTACTGACTGAGGCCTAAATAGTACGTTCCTCTTAACAGTTGACATGCTTCTTTCTCATTACACATTTAAACGTTATTTACTGATTTTTAATAGTTTTAAATTTTAAATTGTTTTTCATCTCTCAGAGCAAGGAAAGTAATATTGTAACTGAATGATGCTCACTGCATTTACTTTCATCATTTTGAAGAAGAGGGCCTTAGCTCTCTTTGAGAGCTACAGTGTTGACATTAGGTTGACCAAGGCTAGTAATATATTTGAATTATGGCGGTAGCACATAATAAAAAGCAAAACTAGTACAAAGGCTTTGCTTTCACTGAGGATAACAGGAGGGCTTACATTTATTTAATAGAGTTCATCGCAGTTTGTGACATGTGGGTGATGTTTTCTCTAGTTGTAAGCTGTAATTGTAGAGTTGTATAATGACTTAGTTTGGAAGGGACCTTAAAGTACATGCAGTCCCAAACCCCTGCCATGGGCAGGGTTACCACGCTCTAGATCAGGCTGCCTGGGGCCCCATCCAGCCTCCAGGGATGGGGTGTTCACAACCTTTCTGGGAAGCCTGTGCCAGTACCTTACTACCCTCTGACTGAAGAATTTCTTCCAAACATCTAATCTAAGTCTCCTCTCTTTTAGTTTAAAACCACTCCCCCTTTTCCTGTCAACCTGTGTAAAAAGTCATTCTGGCTCCTGCTAGTAAGTTCTCCTCAAGTACTAGAAGGCCACAGTTAGATCTCTCTGGAGCTTTCTCTTCTCTGGGCTGAACAAGCTCAGCTCCTTCAGCCTTTCTTCATAAGAGAGGTACTCCGTCTTTCTCATCACCCTCACGGTCCTTCTCTGCACTTGCTCCTACAGTTCTGCATCTGTCTTGTGCTGAAGGCATAGACCTGAATGCAGTATTCTGGATGGGGCCACATGAGGGCATAGCAGAGGGGGGGCAATCACCTCTCTTGCCCTGCTGGCCACCCCCCTTTTGGTGTAATCCATGATGCAGTTGGCCTTCTGGGCTGCAAGCGCTCATGTCCAGCTTCCCCTCCACCAGAACCTCCAAGACCTTCTCTCCCCAGAGCTGTTATCAATAATTTCTGCTCCCAGTCAGTCCATATACCAGTGATTGCTCCTATCCAAGAGCAACACCTTGCACTTTGCCTTGTTGGACCTCATTAGGTTTTTGTGGACCTACTTCTCAAGTCTGTTCAGGTCTCTCTGCATGACATCCCTTCCTTCTGCTGTATCAACTGCACCACTCAACTTGATGTCATCTGCAAACTTACTGACAGTGCACTCAGTCCCATTATCTATGTCATTGATAAAGATGTTGAAGAGCACTGATACCAAGACAGACACTTGGCGGACGCTACTTGTCACTGGCCTCCATCTGGACTTAGAGCCATTGACCACAACCCTCTGACTGTGGTCCATCCAACCAACTTACTGTTCTCTGGAATATTCCTGCCTTCAAATCCATATTTCTCCAGTAAGATAAAGATATGTTGTGGGACCCTGTGAAATGCCTTGCAGAAGTCCAAGTAGGTGGCATCAGTTGTCCACTGATACTATTAGTTGTAGAGTGCTACCAAAATGGTCAGGCATGATCTGCCCTTGGTGAAGCTATGCTAGCTGTCTCAGATCACCTCTTTGCTTCACACATGCTTTAACATCTCTTCCAAGATGATCTTGTAAGACAGTACGTCTGAGTTGATTTTCCATCCTGGACTCCTTTGCCATGAGCAGTTTTTCTAACTGCAGAAGCTGAGTTCAGACTGGAGGTGGTGACATGCTGATACCCATATTTTGTCACTACTTAGTGCAGAAAACACTTACGTTATTGGAGTTTGTTATGAATTACTGTTGCTTTTCTACAAAAATAGCCCCAGGATCTGCAGATTGGAAAATGTTCTTCACATTGTATTGAGAATACCATCTGTCCATGAAATAAAATCAAAATACCAAGTTTTCCTTTTCAGTTCCTGAGCTGTGAATCTTTGAGGAATTTGCTACTTGACATCATATTTTTGTTCCATTAAAATATTTTTTACCAAATTTTTCTGAACTCTCAGAAAAATATTGCACAGTAGTTGAGAAACAAAAATTCAACTTTTTTTAGGTTCTTTTCGACATCTCTGCTGTAACAGCAGATTTGGGGGTTGAATGAAATATGTAGAAACTAGGAAAAATAAGCATGAAAACATAATTAACACTTTTTGACAGACAAAATTGAGTTTTAGATAATATCTACTGTTGCATTTTCTGTTACCAGTGGATCTCACCAAGGAGTGTATTGCAGTATTCTGTATTTTAGGCATCAGTAATTTGACAAGCTCCAAAAAGGGACAGTGTTGCTTGAAGTTCTGGTGCAGAGGACTGAGCACGCAGGTATATTTCTTTGTTACATACAGACAAAACATCTCATGTGGATCTGTTGCTGATCTTTTTGAAGACATATGAGCTGATGCCAGATTCATGTTTACAGTTCAACATTTCTCCAGGTGACGTTGTATTTCAGAATTCCAATTGAGCATTAGGCAGTGAGAAAAAAAGCGTGCAACAAAGCTGTTGCATTTTCCAGAAGAATCTAAATGGTTCTTTCACATCCCAGAGCCTGCACAAGTTTCTTTCCAGAAAACAAATAATTATATTCATATACAATCTGAGAGAGCTTTCTAAAGGATATGATCACTTACATAATAGAGATATCCACAGACTAATCATCTTCACCTACTCCTTTTTTTTAACAGATGAGAATTGCTTAATTGCATGCAATTCTGTTTTTGAATGCACAGGTGATTTTTAAGGCTTTGATTTTTTATATATGTCATTCCTTCAGAAACATTGCTGGTACCCTGCCATATGTGATAAAAATTTACGCTGTTAATGTCATAATCTAGAAACAAATTCAGGCTTGAAAACCTAGAATGGAAATGAATCTTATGAACTGTGTTTTCTAAAAGGTCTTTAACCTTTCCAATAATGGTATTAATTTACCAAGGCATACGCAGTCAATTTATGAACCTTTTGAGTGTTCTTTCATTTTAGTCTTAAAACAGTTGCATCTTTAATACCTCTTAAATATTATTCATAATTAAATTTCTTGCTTGTTGCAAGTTCTTCTTCTTGTTTATAGCTTTATAAATTATAGTTTGTTGTAGAAGCTCAGCACATTTTGAAGGATTTTATGTGGTACTGTGAGTAAAGTAGGTCATGCAGAGAGATGCTATGAGTCATGGGGAACTACAGAGGGAATGGGTGCCGGTATAAGGAGCAGGACCACTAGTTTTTGGCATGTATTTCCCATAATGAGTTAATGGTGGTTTTTTTTTCAGGTTTCCTGTGGTTTGGTCTTTTGTTTTTTGATTTTTGATTTTGTTGTTGTTTTTTGTTTTGTGCAGGAACTTTTTCTTGGGGGAGAGTGGTGGTGTTTAATTTTATTTTTGTTCATGTTTTTGCAACTCCTCCTTGTGGAAAATTGAAATGTACTGCAGCTCTGGCGCACAGAGTCACACAACTTACTGACTTCTCCCTTCCACGATTCTGTGGCACTGTTCTGCATCTGATACTCAGTTCTTTTGAATTTCATCACAAATGACTGCATTTTCCCAGAACAACACACATTCTTTGCCATTTTGTTAAGAAAGCTGACTGAAGGCAGGCCTGCGGTGCTTGCCTTACAGTTGGTAATGAGACTGTAGTGAGAAAGCTTCCCTGTGCAATGTCCAGCTTCAGGAAAAGAAGCAGTATCCTTGTCCATTTCACCCTAGGCATGCAGAAAAACAACGTCTGAGCAGAGTGGCTGTGTGAAGAACAGCATTAATGTATGCTAATTGTTCAGTGAATTCAGAGATTCTTTAAGTGGGTGGCTCTTCTGCATGGGTCTGAGGCAAAGCTGCAGCAAAGCTGTTCTACCTTCTCTGGTGCTGTGTCCTACTTACAGTCTCAGGGAACTTCATGCAGTCAGCTCCTTGCAGAAACTGGTTTGCGTGGGAAGGTGTATGCATTATCTTCTCCTACATATGTTAGACTGTGCAGAAATGGCTGTATGCGATTTGCTGCGATCACACCTGGTAAAATGTTGTCATTGTTATTGCTGCTTTACTCCCCTGAAGCATTAGCATACATAAAAACAGTTCCAAATGTAAAAGAAAGTAATTTTGGAGTTTAACTTAAATTTGTATATAATCTTACTGCTTAATTAAGAAATTCCCATCTGAATGATTTCCTCCTACCTTTGGATATGGAGACTAGCAAACAAAAAAATATGATTTGGATCTATGCATCTAAACTGATGCATTTCTGCATATGTTTTAATAATACACAGATTTATAGTCTGAGTTCATGAAGCATATTAGATGTGCTAATACATATTTGTACAAAGTACAAAGGCAGATATGCTTTGTTCCATTAAATAATATTATTTAAATAATTTTATTTAAAGTAATCAAAGTTTTGTGAAAATATTTGGAAGTCAGTCTACTGAGGAACAATACTCTCTCTTTCACATTTCTATGTCTACCAGTGAAAGAAAGACAAATGCAAAGAATAAGCTTGTAGGTAAGCTTTTAAAACTTGACTCCTTTCTAACATTCCATTTTATTATTATCCACATGAAAAAAAAATCCCAGTCTTTATGGAAATAAATCAATATTCCTTTTGTTTTCTACACTGATAAAATGGTCTTCTGCTCGTTGGGTCTCAAAGTCAGTGTCACTGAAGTAAGGCAACAGTGAAAAGGGAAAATTACAATGGCTGCATAACTTGATTTCACGCTTTTACTGCAGCACCTTCATTGATCCCCATGTAGCTGGGGTCTGACAGTGTTACTTACAATAAATTTTTTTTTAAAAGCTCTTTAAGCAAGAATTCTCAGACTCTACAGCGTTTCTGAAAACACTCTCAGTGTTTCCAAAATATTAATTTTTTTTTCCGTTTGGAAACAAACAAATGAACAAAATACACTATTATAGTCCTGAGTAGGTCAACCTGTGAACAAGCAAATAATTAAATTTGCTGTTTCATAATCAGCAGAAATCACTTGACCCAAATGCCAAAGTCCAGTGATACAGGTTTTCAGATCCACTTTTGCATTCTAGATTACTTTCTGTCTGAGAGGTAAGTGGAGCCCAGAAAGAAACGACAGAAATACAGTCTGACTCACTTGAAGCAGTGGAGTTACATAGTGACTTCAACAGAGATAGCACAATTTAAATGACAGATTGTCTGGTAGCCTTATTCCCCTTTTATACTTTTCACTTAGACAAGTGTGAAAGTGTAAAACTGTCACAACAGTTTTAAGGGTATGGAAACTGTGTTACAGAAGGATTGCATCATTTGCTGTAGGGTAACACTGCAATACCTCCAGGTCACATATCTGGTACCAGTCTTTAGATTTTGGGAAGTTATGTCTGAATTGTAAATAGCTGGATTCACACACAAGACTGTAACAGGATATAGCCCCTGACAAACTGAAATTTTAGATTTCTCTCAGTCTCCCCCAGTCTACTCCATGTAGCTTGTTTTGCAAAGTGCACCAGTGTAGAGTGTATGACTAAGTGTACATTTTGAATGATGAGTATTTGTCTCACTGTACACTGTATGCTATGTGCTCCATTATTATTACAGACACCAATTACATGGAGTCTGACTTTGACCTTCTGTACGTGTGAAGTGATTAGCAGGGAGCTCACTCTCCTTCCTAGAAACAGGAAACAGGAATGTGTATTTTCTTCTTTCATGAGTAATCTCTCTTTATTCTGTTAGATTATTAAAAGCTTATTTAAACTTTCTCTTCAGAAGCTTCATCAATTAACCACAGCCCTCTCAAACATTATATAGCAGTAATCAAACCAAATTACTATGCAGTAGCTTTCATTACACAATGAGACACTTTTCTAAGGGCTACAGAAATAGCTTAATTATATGTCTAGACATTTCTGCAAAGGGAGAAGAAAACGTTTTTTTTCAGCCTTTTTTAGGTATAGTGTCTGTATTTATAGCTCTATGTCCTGTTCTAACTTCATAGCTACAGATTTTGTTCCCCCTTTGGGAACTTGCAAAGTTGATTTTATAACAAATGCAACGTGGATGTTCTTGCCTGGTAATAAAAATAGTAGAAATTTGCCCTTTGATAACAGGAGTGAATCTGATGTTCATGGATGTAGCAGTCACACTATAGGTGTGCTTGGCACAAGTTTGTAGGATAAGTCCCCTGCTTCTTGAAGAGAAGCCACAAAACTCGAAGGCTGAGAAGGCTCACAAGTGGAAACAAAGACATTTTAAGAATTTTTCCTTACTTACTGGTAGAAGGGAACCTGCAGTGCTGCCAGCAGCAGCTCTATTCCTGAGAGAGGGCAGGATACTATAAGCATAGTGTTGTGGTCAAAGGTCAGCTAATTTCTTACTACTCCATTCAGACAAGAGAGAGTGCTCAGGCAAGGGCTGTACATCCTGGAGTTAAACACAGCCCGAGTATATAGAAAGGAGAAAATAGGTCAGGTTGTCTAAGCTGGAGTTAGAAGCATTGCATGTGAAGAATGTGTGTGAAGAATGAAGTCAGAAAAGGACAGGACAAAAACTGAGATGCAAAATCAGTCATTGTTATATGAAGAAACACTGGTGAATTAAATGTTCTGAAAGGAGAAACATCTTTGTATTTTTTGCTTTATTTTTATTAAAAGTTCAGCTGTTACTGGATGCCTAGCACAATTAACACCAGTTACAGATTAGTAAGATGTAAGCTAGAATAAGAAAAGGCTAGGTTAGGGGTTATTCAGATCATTTAGATCATTTTATAATTGGCTACACACACTGCCCTCTCTAGTATGTTCTTTAAAGAACAAGCTTCTTAAATGTGAAACGGAGTTAACTGTTAATAGTAATTTCTCATAGAAGCAAGGCAGAAAATGATCTATATGTAGTACACATTTCAAGAGGAAGAAATAATAGGCCAGTTGGCTTAACTCCCCAGAAGAATAATCAGTAGTAAATATTAAACAAAGTAGTATTAGGCACCTGGAGATAAAGTATGGAGTTCACCAGCAAGGAAAATTTTTGTTGAGATCATGTCATGCCAAATAAGTTTTCTCATGCAGTGTAAGAGGCATTGCTATAGGAGAGGAGCACAGAATATCATACATACTTAGCATGAGTAAAGCTTTTAGTACTTGTTTCCCTTGATGATCTCACAGTCAGTTAGAGAAATGCAGTCACAGTGCTGTGATTCTGGGTGGAGTTCAGACTGATTGTATGGGAGAGTGCTCTCGGTGTAGCTAGAATCAGCAAGAGCAGAGGTGCAACAGAAGTCTTCCTGGGTCTGCTTATTTCATTGCTTTTGTTGACAACTCTGGTTGGTGGAACAAAGAGTACACTTAAGAAAACTTTGAGCAACATGAAATAAGGAAAGACTGCAAGTATGTTGAATAGTAGGATTAGGAAAAAAAAAAGTTGCCAAAATGCAATGTCCTTTCTGTATTGTCAAGGACAAAATTGTGTATGAACCTATATAGTTAATAGTACAAACCTAGAAGTAGGAAAAAAACACTAAGGACCTGAGAGTTACACTGAATCAAAAGGAAACTGGAGTGGAATATGCTGCCAAAAGGAGTACATCTTTATCAGTACGTCCTGCAAATTTTTTCAGACCTCAGCTGAAACGCATATTTGCATTTTGAATACATTGATGCAAGTCAGTGCAGCCTGTGGGAGATCAACAGGAGGAATCTATTTTTGCTCTCTATTTTGCTCTCTATAACTTCCTGAAGGGAGACTGTAGTGAGCTGGGGGTTGGCCTCTTCTCTTGTAGGGATAGGACTAGAGGGAATGGCTTCAAACTGTGCCAAGGGAGATTCAGGCTGGACATTAGGAAATACTACCCTGAAAGGGTGGTCAGGCACTGGAATGGACTGCCCGGAGAGGTGGTGGAGTCACCAACCCTGGGGGTGTTCAAGAACGTTTGGAAGTTGTGTTGAGGGACATGGTTTAGTGGGACCTATTGGTGATAGGTGAATGGTTGGACTGCATGATCTTTTGGGTCTTTTCCAACTTTGATGATTCTATGATTCTATGAATCTCAGGTCTAGAAATATGGTACTATAGTGTTGAGAAGTCTGATCTGATGTTTGGCACTAAGTACACAAAAGGCCTTTACTGAAAACAGAATAATTTGCTTTCTATATCTATGGTGTGTAAGAAACCATGTGCTTCATCTACCCCTGTGAAGATATAGGTAAGTCACAAGAAAGAACATTTTATTGGAGCGTAGCATAGCCATTAAAAAAATTGCAGAGGGAGGTTGCAGACACTGTAGTACTGAGAGAACTTTAAGCATAAATTGGACAAATGATGTAATTGATGCTGCCTAGGAGCATAGGAGTAGATAATTCAGGTTCATTTCTGCCTTACTTTTCTATGTTTCTCTGCAATAGGTTCCAGAAATAAAATTTAGAAAAAAAAAAAAAGGAACAGTTTTAAACAGTCTTTATTTGTCCTTTTGTCATAAAATCTTTAAAGTTAGATAGGAACCATTGCCATTAAAGGTTGAAACAAACAGAAAATAAAACTCTCTCGCAGTGACTAGGAAGAAGATTTAAAAAATAGTTGAAAGATAAAATTTCTCTTCTGCAGTCACAATTGGGGTCATGGCAATGTTTCAGTCATTAGTTGATTTGTGTGCCATGCGAATAAAGACCAAGATGAAGGCTGGTTGTATTTTAACTGGTGTATCTTTCAGAAGAGGTACTGTGTATTATTCCAAGTTAGCATCATGCTAAGTCTGTCCTCCAAGTTTATCAAAGAGTAGAAAGATTGTTACAATCAATTTTGCTAGAATATATTTGCCCCTGATTATCTGATACGCTATGGACTGATAAAACAGTACCTTACAGTGTGCCTGAAGTATAGCTGATTCATCTGCCTGGCCTACGTACATCTCATTGGCAACTGAAGAAGTGTGCTTGTGGGATGTGCAAGGCCCTGTGCTTAGCAAGTATATATTTTTTTCACTGACTAATTTTTTTCTTTTGTATTTATATTCATTCTTTTGATACAGAGTGCTCCATGTGTCTGTTGTTTCTACAAGGGCTGTTCCAAAACTAATTTATTTATAATGTTGGCCCACGACACCAGAGGCAGACAGTGGTAGAATGGCAGTAGAGGCTGAACCTTCCCACAAATATTCTGTTTCATGTTGTTGACGTGTGGCAGATGACAGCAGAGGGGCAGTCTAACACAATGGCATCTAAAATGGAAGTGCACAAGAAGCTAAGGTCTGTCACTGAATTCCTCCATGCAGAAAAAATGGCAACTATTGATATTCATCAGTGCATGCTGTACATTTATGGAGACCAAACAGTGGATGTGAGCACAGAGAGGTGGTGGGTGCTGCATTTCACATCACTTTGATGTGAAATACAAGCTTTTGCTACTGTTACACAATTATGAGCACGGCATGCAGGTTCTTGTTGATTGCTGGTGAAAGTGCATAGCTAATGGTGGTGACTATGTTGAAAAAGAACGCTTTGTTTGAAAAGTTGCTCTATCAAATAGTGTTATTGTGCTATTCATATCTCTTTTAGTTTCCATGGAAATAAATTACTGACGTTATCTTCAGAGCATCCTATATAATTTCTCTTTTATTTTCTTATTCATTTATCTTTGCTAAGAGGAATAGGCATACATTCTCTGATGTCAGTACTGTCCCACTTTATAGCACCTGCTTTGCTGTTTCAGAAAACCAGAAAAGCATGTACCTGAGAAAACATAATTTATCTTCCCCGTGCCATGGACCAGCTCATCTGATGAAACTGTTGTACACAGAGAGTGCATCTTCCGTAAGACTTCTTCTATAGGCCATGCTCTGTTCTCTCTTCTGTCTGCATCTCATCAGTCAGATGAAATGCTGCTATGAGTCTTACATTTTAGTACCTAAATGTTACAAGGCATACCAATTCTAAGTATAGTTATGTATTGTTGCCATGGAAATATATCATCATAATGTAAAACTAGATTTTCTGTATTCACCTTCTTTCACTAACACAAATGATCAAAGCTACAGTCAGACAAATGCTATGTCCGTACTTTGTTTGACTGTTTAATATTGCCTTTTGAAAATCAAAAGAAAGTTGAAGCAGGATTTTTTAGTTACTGGAAGACTATATCTTCATGTTATAATCACATTTTACATGCATGCTGTATTAAATGTTTGTACAGCATCATGCATCTGAAAACTTTTCAACCATCCATAGAACTAAAATATTTTTCAGGTGTCTTCTGTATCTTACAGGTGGGAAAAGTTCTCTGTTTCAGCAAAGCCTAGATTGTGAAGTGAGTACCAACTTGGTACTGGGTCCCTGATTGTCACATTTAACCACTGGTTATTATTTAACCACTGAGAGACGTAGTACGTAAATAGAAGAGCACAGGTTAACTATTCTGGTATTATGAGAGTATGTAATGCCCAAAGCTGTACTCTAGACTGGAGGACAGAAAGAGTTATCTTTGGACTTATGCCACAGAGACACTATAAAGGAAAATTCCATTCATTAAAATCAATATATGAGAAATAAAACAATATGAGAATTATCTATGAATAAATGTGAGTTATGTTAATTTAACTAATCTGTTTCTATATGGATCCTGAAACTCCATAAAAATTTCTAAAGCATATAAAATTCAAAACACTGTTCACTTTATAAAATACAATATAATAATCAAATAGTCTTCAATACTAGGAGCTGCTGTGTCAGAGTGATGAGTAGATGGTTGCTGGATGCTTTTCACTTGGGCTTTTGAGACTGATGAAAACTACCAAACAAGGCCCAAGGTCCAACCAGCAAGCTGACCCACCAAGTCTCATTGCTAAACCATGTTCCTGAATGCCCTGTCATAAATACCTATAGGCATATGGACTCTACTGCTAATGACAGTGCTTGACCACCCTTCTCCATGATGAAACTCTTCCTGATACCCAATCTGAACCTCTTCTGCTGTAACTTGAGACCGTTTTTTTGCTTTCTGTCACTTGTGACTTGAAAAAAAGAGATGAACACCCTCCTCTCTGTAACCTCCTTTCAGGTAGTCATAGAGTGTCATAAGTTCTCTCCTTAGGCTCCTTTTCTTCAGACTAAAGTACCCCAGTTCTTCCAACCATTCATCATAAGACTTATATTATAGTATCTTCCCCAAATCTGTTATTTTTTCTTTGCTCAGAGATGGATTAGGCTGAAAAGAAGAAAGTAGGGTTTCTACATGTACTGGAGACATTCATTAACAAGACTGTTTGAATGCAGGGACATCTTAGAGAACTCCAGTTGGAAATCTTTCCTGTTGAAAGTGTGGAGTTCCATGAAGCTAGTTGATTCTTCTTGGTTGTTGAAGAATGAGCTGTCTGCATTAGTGCAGATGTTGTAGGATTTTTTTATCTGTCCTTTTATCTGTCAGTTCACAACACAACTAGTAACTGTATTGGCCCAGCTCAACATAATTTGACAGCAGGCTAAGTTTCAGATACACTAGATGCCAGCAAGACATCTGCTAAATGTCTGACTTGGCAGCCCAATCCACATGCATTACTTCTGCCAGCAGGGGACAGACAGCAGCAGGCTGGCTTGCCAGCACACCTGGCTGGTCCAAGTACCAGATCTTGCTCTCAGATACAAAATTAAGCAAAGAGATGTAGTAGAGTGGATAGGAAGAGATGGGGTTTTGTGAGGAGGGAACGTAGAGGAGGTTGTAGTGTCAGTTTTTGAAAGGTGTTAACTAAGTTATCTGGGGAATTCACATCTGTTAGGCACTTGCATCATGTTTTTTTTGCAAATTTGAATAGAGGAGGAGATTTTTTTAAAAGAGTTCTTATGGGTATATAACAAAAAGGGAGTTCAGAATGTAAATTCATTACAAATCATGAAATGAATGAATGGATATGATTCATTATGGTTCTTGGGAGCCCTGGGAATCAAGCTCTCAGGACTTAACAGAGGAAAAATTAAAGAGTTTCTCAAGAATGCTTCCCATATTTCCCTTGGTCTAAGAAGAGAAGAAATTTTTGATGTTTGCATCCTCACACCACATAATGTTTTTAAGATCACATGTCTGTATAAAAAATGACCTGTGAAAAGACTTTCTGCAAACTTGCCTGGAACAGTTCTCTGCACAAATTTGTTCTAAACTATTTTATACGAGTGAATTGGAAGTTTCTGCTTTCCACTCAGTGACTGTGAAATATCTGTTTTTCTCATTACTACGGAGTCAGCTGAACTGATTTTCAGCATGTGAAAATAGTTCAGTTCAGAACCCTCATCCTGTCCACTTTGATGTGATTGATTTTGATGCACTTTTGGTGTACTTCTGTTACCTCTGTTTGTCAGACATATCAGTGACATAAACTTTGGGAGTATTCTTGCTGATTGTCTTCATCGGCAGATAAAGGTGTACTTTTTTCCAGGATGGACACATTTCTTTTTCATCCATGCAGATCTGACCACAGTAGATGATGTGGTACAGTGCAGTCCATGAGCCTCTTTGAATTGTTGTCTGTTTTTACCTTGGATAACTAATTAACCACCTAACTATAAAAAAAACACCAGTGTGACAGACACTTAGACTGTAAGAAACATGCACTTAAAAAGCACTCAGTGTTGCTAAAATGATGCTCAAGGAAAGAGCTGTCTGTTCTTAATGCTTTGTAATCACTGGCAAATTAGAGTTTGGAAACTGAGAGATACACAGGCATTCATCTTGGATTCTAACTCAACACTGTAACTGGACTTGCAAGACAAATATTCGAAAACTTGTTGTTTTTGGCATAGTAATGAACATGGTAATTTTTTCCACCAGTGAAAACACAGCTGAGAGAAGATTCCAACTAAAATGTAGACCAGGAGACTTTCAAATAAGATACTCAGATTCTGCCCTTAAGCACCATTCTTCAGAGGCATTATAAATTTCTGCTGAAGGTTTTATCAAGATATACAGAATTTGTTTCTCTATGACAGTGTCCATCTCTAGCAATATAGAAGGTGGCCATATGTCCTAGAAGCATTTCCTTCCATTACTGCAAGTCAGGAACATCTTTACATGAATCCACTGATGAGTGAATTCATATATACTGCGTGTCTTTCAGCAAGACAGTTAGAAACCTGAGAGTCTACAGCTGTGTTGTGTTGAGACCTAGAAGTCTTGCTCAAGGGACTCTAAGTTTTTAGTAGTTAATACAAGACACACGCTAAATCTTTTCTTATCAGTGTTGTCTATTATCAAATAGTCTGTCTAACTGAATGACAGTTTTTTTTATCTCTCATAATATTATAATATATAGAAACTGCCTTCCTCTGAGCCAGAATTCTGTATCTCAGTGTTTGTCAGATTATTTCTTAGTAGTTATCTCTATTAAAAAGTCAATAATGTTTTCTGAGAAGCTTTTCTGCTCAAATAAACACAATGCCTTCCCAATTTGCAGTTTCCTATTCAGATCTCAGGATGTTTCTAAGAATCCCATACTGAGCAGGTCTGCAGTAAGAAGCTGGTTAAGTGACTCCATGTCACACAGGTAGCAGTCAGTGGACTGCTGCTATAGATTACTAGGAAGGTGTTAACTCATACTTGGCCATAATATCTTAGGCTTAGGTAAATGTTTTTACTTTCTCTCTTTATAGTACCTGCATGCAAATGGTATTGTGCATCGTGATTTGAAACCAGAAAATCTGCTATATGCAACACCAGCACCAGATGCACCACTGAAAATAGGTAAGCAGCACTAAGAAGATGCTTCCCTAATTCCCTAGTACCAGTAGTGTGTGTTATCAGTATGTTACTTTCTTCTAAGCTAATGCTTATACTCAAATGAACAGTACTACAGTACTCCTTCAAAAACATGATAGCGCACTGTGTTTTAAAAACAAACACAGAAGTGAATTCTAATTGTGGTGAATTTACAGCCTAAATCTTGCAGAAAGCTGTAGATAGTAAGAGCGCAGGAGGAACAAGAAGGATCATGAGGTGAGCTGTATGTGCCACTTCTATGTCCTTTTTTTTGCTAAAATAGTATAAGGGAAAAGATTCACTGACAGAGAAAGTACAAATTCACTGGCAAAGAGATGAAAGCAAACAAACCAAGTATGTCCTCAGGGCAGTCCTGAGTGATGAGAAGAAATGCTGTTCACATGGGTTACAGGAAAGGTACCCTGAAGCAGTGCAGGAGGGGTGAGGAGGAGGAGTGGTCAGGCTCTCCTGAGAGTGGATGCTATATACCAGTGCCCTCAAGAGCAGCTGCTGCTTGCCTAGGGCCTGACTTCCAAAAGCCAGGCATGTTCCACTCTTCCTGAAGCAACGAGGAGTTCTGAGGAAATCAGCAGGTGTCATGTTGTGTTCAGCTGTGAGCAGCTATGGGCTGGTTCACACAAAGCAGTGCAGTGCTCCCTGGTGGGACCTGGGTTGTGACATTCCAGACATACAAAGCTGGAAAATGACTGATTCGTAAGTACTAAGAGAACAAAAGCCCAGAGGCTCCTGCTCCCTTCTTCAAGAACTCTATCACGTGCTGTTTTCCAGCAAATGATGTGGCAGATATTCAGTACTCCTGGTCTATTGTGAAGTGCCACTTCCTGCTCCTTTGCCAGGGGGCAGGTGAGCATGAGGAGTGAGTGTTCCATATTCATCATGCTTGTGTTCAACACAATTTTCAGAAGCCAGTTTTCCAAGAACTATTTTTAAGTAATTTCATACACATTTCTAGGAAAGTATTGTATCTCAGGATGATAATATCTTCATTTACATATTCTCATGGTTCTGAACCACTGTTACATATAATAGTTTAATGCAGTACCCAGCAGCTATGGTTTGGTGGCTAGTGGTATGGGCTTCGGGAGCATTCATCCTCAGAAGAGCAGTACCCTCACCTCTATCCTCATCCCCTCCTTCTCTTTTCTGCCTCAGATGCCAGTCTGTTCCAAAGATGCTGCCCTACCAGTGAATTACAAATTAAATAGAACTGAGGTGAGAAGAAAGTACAGCTGCTCTGCTGAAAGGATAGCTCCACTTAACTAGCTCAGCTCAGCCAATTTCAAGAGATGGCAGGAATCATCATCCTGAGAAAGCAGCTAGGCTTAGGTGTAATGCTACATTTATCTCTCCCAGGCAAGATTTTCTATGTGAAGAACAAAGACGTGGCTGCTGCCTATGTATTACTGATGTTAAAAACCTACAAAGTTTAAGAGAAATGGAAAGCAGCCTACTTTGGAATAAGAAGGGCATATTTTTGAAATTATGCTCTCTGTGTGACGCACTCAGCACTACACACAGTTAATTGTATAGGCACTAGTGTCTTGCACCTCCTACAGCAGTGAGGGGTGGAATGACAGTATGCTGTATTTTGTTCTTAAACTGAGTAATTCTTTATCTTTTGATTAAGGTTATTGCTTTGCTTAAAAACAGGTCTGTTTTACAATGAATGGCAGTATTTGTAAAATATATTAACATTTAGATCAGTTATAATACATAAATGATTAATGTTTTAGACATGAGTGAACAGTAACTATAAATTTATGGAATAAAATAAGAATTGCCTTTATCCTGATCAAAATGTACATTTTTATATTCACTGTAACAAAAAAAATATTTTTATTTTGCATTATTAAGGCCAGTTTGTCATTACCAAAATTGTCCAAGAAATCACCACTGTGTGATGTGTTAGAAAAGAAATTGTTCTGTTATTTTATTGAATTACTCACAAAGTGGAAGCTGAATATATACATAATACACATTTCTGTATCACTGGTTGTACACTCTCAGGATTCTCACTATATTGTCTGTATGTAGTCCTCAGGATAAACAAGATACATTTGTGTCAGACAAGAATACTTATTTGTACAGACAGTTTTTTGCTTCTGGACTGCAGTCTGGGTAGATTCCTTAAATTGACCATAATTTCACGAAGTGACAGTACTGTACGATTAATGCATAGATGTTCATTCACGTTCACATACAATGTAATAATAGTTATTTTACAAGGAAATAAAAACACTAACATTTCTAAAAAAATATTAACAGCTGATTTTGGGCTTTCCAAGATTGTGGAAGATCAGGTGACCATGAAGACAGTTTGTGGAACTCCAGGGTACTGCGGTATGTTGTTTTATTATTTATTCTTTACTGGACTTAATGTGACAATGTTTCATTTTTTCTTTCCAATGTGAAATTTTTCTTCCTAAAGTCAAGATTCAGAAAGAATCCATAGAGTGGAAATAAATAGAAAACTGAAATTCAGAATTGGCACCATGTTAAACTTTTCTAAATATGCATTCTCCAATACTGAAGCTTAATCGAAGCATATGTTACAGTGCAAGTTCATTACTTGCACAGAAATAAGTCCAACCATGACAAAAATACTGACATTACTGATATAACACTTGAGAAACATCTCTAGAAATTTGGACTATGCAAGGCATAATGGAAAACTCTAAAGATACAGAGGAAGTTACAAATCTTTGAATATTAGTTATGGTGAATTTATCTTAAATAATACTTTTTTAATGTAGAGGAAATGGAATATCCCTTACAGTTAGCTCATAATTTAATCCCCTAATCCCAAACCATTTAAACAAATAACGTATGGTTTAAAATGCAGTTTTTACCTAGATTGTCTGAGAGTGGGACCTATGTAATTAATATAATTGTTAATGTAATGTAATGTTGTGTTATGTAATGTAACAATACAATACAATATAATAATGAGTGCAAAGTCAGCGTTGAAAGGAGCCTCGCAGACTGTCCAGCAGCTTTCTCTGAGACATACTATGCATGCTGCCAGTACAGCTGTCTTATGCACATATTTGCTGTCAGAGTGAGGGACAACCACTGTGTGGATGCCTGGAGGAGAAGCTCTCCTAGAGCCAGAAAATGCACCAGAAGTGGATGCTGCATTGCCAGAACATGCAAAAGAAGTAGACCATAATGCAAAAGAGGATTGCAGCCACCTTTGCAGTCTACTCACCTTTCACTGCTAAGCACTCTTGTATCAGGAAACAAGCTGGTAGCCAAGGATAGTGGGCATCTTGTTTAGCTCAGAGCAGGCTTGCTGTGCTTGTCATGGTGGATACTCACCTCTATCCACCAGTGTCATCTTATGGAGAAACTAATTTCTGTCATTCTTAGTGAATTCTTGGTCCCAAAAGCATCTTCCTATGAGTGTACTGGCAGGTAAGTGTATCAGGTAGTTTAGGACAGAGCTGAGCCAAGCTGGGTGGTAACTGAAGACTTGGTATTTGTCTTCTCAAGTGTAGAAGCAAAGGATAGTAGATGCTGGACAAGACCATGAGGCTAATGAGCTTGCATCCCAGTTAATACTGAGATTCGGGTAATGTGTCTATTGGCTTGGATGTCTTAGTCCTCCAAACACACACAGGTGCAAAGTATGCTTCAGAAGAGCACTGAACTCCTATCTACTTAGGGTCATAAGACTGTACTCTGAACCTTGTTTTCTCTCATTGCTGTTAAGACTACTATTACGTAGGCCTTTTAATGCCTATCTTTGTGTGCTGTTAAAAATATGATAAGGCTTTTGTGCACAGAAGAGCCCTCGTAGTAGAGGTGGTTTGGTGTGAGAGGTGAGATGGAAAGACTGTGCTGAGAAGGCATGAATGGAGCTTTGTTCCTGCAGACATGGACCTGCAATCCTTGCTTTATGATCTGAGTTAACTGACCATGCAGAATTCCTGGTGTTTGAAAGATAATCAAGTGTGACTTTCCAGAAAGTGGAAGAAACCCGAACAGAATACTGTTGAAATGACAAATTAAACTATGAATAATTGGTAGTTCCAGGCTGCCAACTCCCACATCCTGCCCACCCTCCCATCAGCTGCCTCTCCAGAAAGGACACAGCAAGGAAAATATACACTTGGAACCTGGATACTTTGACAACAAGACTTACCATCCCACAGTGCCTGCAACAAGCAATGTGATACAGAAAACTTTAAACAAGAATATGGACACAAAGAAATTGCTGAGACGTTGTCCTTTGAGTGAACTTAACAAGAAAGGCATAGGTGGTTACTTACAGTAGCACAACATAGACCAGTGATTCATGGACAGTCTGTTACTGCCAACATCTAAAATAACAACAGTAAATCAGTGCAGTCCATTCTCCACAAGCAGACTTTACAGAGAAGTCATACAACTGTGTAATCACAGTCCAGATAGCATGGCAGACCTGAGCATATAGGTTTTTGGTTTATTGTATAGTCATTTGACAGTGTATTGGTGGAAGGAGCAGAAAAGGAAAGGGAGGACTGGAAGTCTTCTTTCTTATCCTGAACAAAAAGGCATTCCTTGAAAACATTCTCCTCTAGAAGAACATTGTTGTCCAGTAAACATAAAGATTATCCTGTCTAGTTCAGAATCACAGAATTGCAGCTCATAGCACCCCTCATGACATTAGCAAATAAGGTAGAGGGAGTATTAGGTAGCATCTCTTCTCCTGGTTCCCCTGCATCTCTTTCTCCAGGGCAATTGGCTGCTTTGCCTCCAGGCTGACCTGTTAGCTACAGATTGATCTGGATTCAGATCAGTTGGGATCTGGCATTCTTCCACAAAAGCATCCCCTCTCTGTTCACCAGTTTCCATGATAGAAGAGAGATGAGGCAGGGAAGTCTGTGCATACAGTAGCAAGCATTTGTCCGGTTCCCATGTTTGAAAGGGCTACATAGCAAATGTGGGGGATTTTACAGGCACTTTGCCTTCTATACTGATTTTCTGTAAAAATGCTTGGTATGTTTCTGGCATGGTAGTTCTTTCAGATAGGTTGAAGAAGTCTGAGCAAGCTGCCCGGAGGCCATCAGGGAAGCAGGAAATTAAGGTCGTGCTCTGGGGATTCTTGCTCTGCAGGGATGTTGATGCACACAGGTATAAACGTTTGCCCTGCAGCAAGAGCAATTGCCTGAATTGCTCTGGTCTTCCCTTAAGACTGAACTCCTTTACAGGAAATTAAGGAAACACCCATGTCTGAGTTGGCCACTCTTGTAGTACCTCATCTGAAGACAGAGGGACACAGTCCTCAGTTTCTTTTTAATGCCATAGAGTAGACAAGCTGAAACAGAATGCAGAACCACAGACGAGGAAAATCAAAGTAAAGGACTATGGAACGAAGGGGTGGCTGTGAGAGGAAAAAAGTAATATCAGGATGTGGTGAGAATGGTGGAGTAGAATAAAGCATACATACACAGTGTTTCACATAAACTTTAGATATATCCATAGAATTGAAATTTCGGAAATAAAATTTAAAGTACCAAGTAAATGAATAAAATACCAAAGTATTTGGTATCAAAGTATATCCTTTGTCACATTGTAGCTCCTGTGCTGTATGGCTATCCCTTTCACTTCTGCAAATCTAAATCTAAAAAGCTGAACTTCACTCTTCACTTTGCACTTTATTCCATCAGTGCTTGGACATGTCTTCTTTTGCTTTATGCTCAGTAGAGGGAATCATTTGCCTGACTAAGGACTTAGAGCAGTAGACCTTGTTTCAAAGGTGCTTGTGGATGTGCGCTGAACTTATACTGATGATTTTGTGACTAATTTCTGGGTTCAAATTTCATCTTGTTGACAAGACTTTTATCATCTGCAGCACCAGAGATACTACGAGGATGTGCCTATGGCCCTGAAGTGGACATGTGGTCTCTAGGGATCATCACCTACATTCTGTAAGTGCAGATTTTGTCATAGGGTGGTATGCAGCTGCCTCCTTTGTTTTAAAAAACATAACTTACAGTTTTATGTATGAGCATTATGTATGAGTAGTATGTGTGAGGTGTGCTGTTGGAAAACAAAGAGATGCTGATCTTGAGTTGCAATATTTGTAAAGTTGTTTAAGGAAGTCAGATGCCAAAGGAACATGACAAAATACTCAGATTAAGTATTTGATGAAATAACATTTCATCTTGAATAGCGGCAAGGTCTGTGCAGAATCATACTACTAATGTCAATGAAAAGCAGTCAAGCTGAAAGCAGAAAAAAAAAAAGATACAAATGTCAGAAAGTGTACAGTTTTTTCTCATTCATACAGACTGTAATCTCTCAACTACAGATGGGACACAGAGAAGCTAAGATGCATGCAGTACCTTTACAGTGCCCCCGAACATTCTTAAAGACACATTCCTCTTTACACTTACTGTGTCAGCCACTGATGCTGCCATGCCTCTGCAGTCTCAGATTCAGCCCCATTTTAGTCAGGAAGCAGTGGACAGGCCTGGACTGCTTTTCAACAATATAATTAGTTGAATGATTAGTGTTGAAATGGAAGTGTTCCACGTCTTACAAAATATCCAGTGAATCAGCTGTAATTTGTGAGTAATGCTGACCATACAGAAACAGCTGAAACTGCACATGTAGAGCAACAGTTTCAAACATCTAGAGGTAAGCATTTAGAGGTAAGCACTTATGACTGTACTTTAATATGGCTAATTACAATTCACTTGGTTATTGTTGCAATTATGTTATTGTATCAGTGGAATCTTTCGAAGGAAGATTTTTAAGAAGGGAAAATTGTGTCTTTTGTACTGGCATTTCTCTTCCTGGGAGAATAAATAAGCCATTCTAGGATGCCTTTTTTGGGAGAAAATGGGATTTTGCACATACACATTAAAAATACAGAAGGTTTTCTATATTTAGGTCCATTTTCTTTCCCCTTCTAGGACTTCCTAACTGTGTTGCACAAATACAGCGCATAATAATACAATTATTTTCTTTCTACTTTTTGGAAATTATTGTATTTTCTAGGATTCTTACTAAAATTAAATTTAAGGGTATATAAAGACTCTGATGGAAATAATAGAAAACATCTTCTGTCCATGAGCTTCAAATAATTAATGGCTCTCATTTGTCCTATTAATATTAGGCTCTAGTATTTCTCTGATACATCAGGAAATGCATGCACATCTTAATGATGAGTTTTGGAGGCCAAACTTTCCATCTGTGTCATTTTTTGTTACAATTTTGTTATCTGCTCTTTTTAAAATGCAAATCTTTGTCTTAAGGCTTGTTTCACATCTCAGATACTTCCTGTTCTTTATTCCTAATGTCCTAATAGTGCCAACATTGTTGTAATTCCCACATTTATTTCAGCTCATATTGTTTATTTGTGTAGAAGTTGAAGTGCCTTCCCCAGCGCTGTGCAGGGTTGCTGTGCACAGGCCCTGCTGTCGTCCTACAGCATGGCCACATGGGTTCATTACAGTGGCTACAGTTCAGGGTTGACTTTGGTGGGAGAGTGGGTCATTTGTCCAGTCAACCATTTCTTATCAGCTCTAGTGGCTCACACTTGGCAGAGAGATATGAGATGTAAGATATAAGCAGGGCTGTCTCTGAGATGCCATTTGCTATGTACAGCCTTACTAAATCTTGCAGCTGTTCAGTACACGCTCCCAAGCGTCATTAAATGTCTGCACTGGTGTAAACAAGCATATAAGCTCCTGCTGTGTGGCACAGGCAGAGCAGATAATCCTCTGTGTCTTCCCCCTGGTCCTCTCCTTATACTTCCCCATCAAAATCCTACTTCACCTACAGCAGTAGGCTAGACAAAGAAGGGCAGTATTGTGTTGCACTTGACTTCCTCTTCCATTTAGCTTTAGTAACATTCCAACGTTATGCCTTTTCAGTAACTGTAAAGCTTTGTAGATCAACATTTCATTTAGAAGCTGAGACAGGAAAGACACCTTCATAGTACCTAACTCATTAATCCTGCAGCCTGAAGGACAATGTTGCATGCCCCAGCCTCATTATTTAGCAGGAGGAATGTGCATTCACACAGTCCAAAAATATGTTGTTATTATTGATTCCCTTAAACTAGACTGGGCATACAAGTTAACTACCTTGCTACAGAAGATGTTTGTATAAACCTCTGTCTTCTCACCAATACAAACTTTACTGATGAGGTGATTAAAACAACTTTTGACCCATACATGACAGAATAGTTATTCCTAATTTCAGAATTCTAGGGAAGTCACATTTATAATTTTAGCAGCAAAGAGGAGCAATCCTTTTGTATTCCAGTGGTATCTTGGGAATAACATTGTGCATTTGAAGCGTAGCAGTCAACAAATATGTAGTCTTTGTTTAAAGTCAAGATTGCATGGATTAAGGTGTGTTTTTTTTTTTTTTTTTGTTACCAGCAGACTTAAAAGAACACAAAGCTCTGTCAGGTAATTTTGAATTGATTTGGAGCCTGATTAAATTGATTTTTCCTTATTGTGCTGGTGGTAAATTATTTAAAATGAGCCAGTGTAATCCTGGTATACATAAAATCAAGAGCCATGCTGGGTGTTACCCTAGCTTAATTTATCTACTTTGATGACAAAACTGTAGTTTTATTGACCTAATATGGCATGTAGCGAAGGATCTGCCTAATGAAATGCAGATTTTTTGAGAAGTGGAAATGTATCTATAGAAATCATTAATTAGACTACAGTAGGTAATAGTAGTGAATTATGATGAAAATATTTTTAGGTGTAAATAGAGGTCAACTTTAAAGGCTTCCAACACAGTCAGAGCAAGCTTTAAGTACAGTTTCGCTGTACATAATCAGTTACCTGGTAACCAGAAGCTGATTTTAGCTGAACTATTAGTGGTCCAGCAGCTGTGATCATGGAGATACTCACTGGGGAAAGGAGCCAACGTGAAACAAGCTCAGATATGGTTCTGGGAAAGACAAATGGAAAGGGAGGGGCAGGATGACCATGACTAGCACTCACCTACTGAGCTCCTATATTTGTGGACTGCATACTTATACTGTAACCCATCTCTGTCAAGCTTGGAAATGAGTAACACACCCAGAATGTGCTCATGGTGGAGAATTTTCCCTCTGCATCAGTGCAGTGTTGCAGCTGCTCTCAAAAAAAAAATTAAAAAAAAAAAAATTGTTCCTGGAACATCTGTCTCCTTTTTTCAGAACAGTAAGCACACCGATAGGCTTAAAAAAATAATAATAATAAAAACAAGTTAAAATATAAGGTTACCATTTCCTAAATTTATTGTCAACTTCTTCTTTTGCAGTTTCCTGTTATTTTTCTATCATCATCTTGTTGCTTGTTGCATTTTCCAGGGACAGAGTAGCGGATAGAATTTTTGTTTATCTCAGAAAACTTACTGGTTGAAAAGAGAATTCACTTTGAAGCATCTGATTATTTGTGAAGGCATGATTAAAATGAAGAAAAGCACAAAAATGTCATTATATAAGAGGAAACTATTTCTGTCACTTTGCATTCCCTGGGATCAACAGTGGAGATCTGTCAGGATCTGTACTATTCAGTATATTCATAAATGCAGTCATGAGTGACATTGAAGAACTTCTTGATAATGTTTAAGTTACAAGTAAAGATGGAAGTTGATAATGAAAAACTACCAAAGGATTTTACGTTACTGAATACCTGGGTGACAGAATGAAAGAATGTACAATGATGACCGTCCTAACCTGGTATAGAAGAGCTTCTAACTTCACAGGCAAAATGAAAGATTGCTGCTAATTATTGTCTCTCAGGGAGGAGATACAGGGATTCTGATAATTACTCTCTAAACATACTGTATGGGAACTGTTGAATCACGGCCTGAACCACTGATTGGTCACCTGAGGTGAGCACTGAGTCAGCCATGGGGGCACAGGTGGAGGTGATATACCTGTGTGATTGGAAGGGGTGGAGCCTGGCTCCACCTCTCCCCAAACCCCATTTAAGGGCTGACCACCACCAGGAAAGGATCTCTTCTTGGAGATCCCTCCTACATGGAGTCTACTGTGAGCCTTTGTCATCTTAAAGGTGAGCCATCTACCTTCTTGTATTATTTGTGTACCATCTGTATAGACCTATTCAAATATACCATCATCTATACTATTTTTTGAGTATCATCTTTGAGATTACTCATGTTACACATACTAACTTCCAGCTTGCAAACAATCCAGACAAGCAAGTCCAAGGACAGGAATTCTTAGGAAAGAAATTGAAATAAAAATAAGAAACATGTTTATGCTATTCTGAGACTCAGCGGTGTGTGCTTGTTGAACAGCATGTGCATACACTTTAAAAAACATTGAAGACTCAAAAGGAGGGCAAGAAAGAGCAAAGGCTTCAGATTGAGGAGTAACTAAATAGACTAACAGCTGATCTCAGCCAGAGATTAGCAGAAGGAATAGATGCAAGAAGGTACTTACTCGCATATAGAAGGTAAATAGAGATTTTTTTCTGCAGAACAAGTATGGAGGTCATTGAATGAAAGTTCTTAGTGGGATCTTTTGACCAAGGAATGCAGATGACTGTGACATCCTTGGCCACAGGATAGAATCACAGAATCATTAAGATTGGAAAAGACCTCCAAGATTCAACCAGTTTCAACCACTGAAACATTACCACTATGCCCACTAACCATGTCCCTCAGTGCCCCATCTATGCATTTCTTGGGCACCTCCAAGAGAGGTGACTCCACCACCTCCATGGGCAGCATATTCCAATACTTCAGCATTCTTTCTGAGAAGACTTATTTCCTAGTAGCCAGCCTCAACATCCTCTGGCACAATTGAAGCAATTATCTCTCATCCTATCGCTGTTACCTGTGAAAAGAGTCCAACCCTCACCTCGGTATGACCTCCTTTCAGGTAGTTGTAGAAAGCAATAAAGTCTCACGTGAGCTTCCTCTTCTGCAAACAGTCCCAGTTTTCTCAGCTGCTCCCCATAAGACTTGTGCTCCAGCAGCTTCACAGCTTCATTGCCCTTCTCTGGACACGCTTCAGGGCCTTGATATCTTTCTTGTAGTGAGGGGCCCAAAACTGAATGCAGTATTTAAGGTGCACCCTCACCCGTGGGGGATGATCATTTCCCTCATACTGCTGATTACACAGTTTCTGATACAAGCCATTATGCTACTGGGTTTCTTAGCCACCTGAGCACACTTCTGGCTCATGTCCACTTAGCTCAAAAACTCAAGAGATTAAAGATCCATGAAGCTTGGATCCTGAGCCACAGTTTTTCTATTCATCAGTAGATACCTGATTTAAGCTAGTCAGATGCTGGAAGGCTTAAAGAAGCTTTGGACTGAAATTTTATAGCTACTTTTATCACTGTATTAATAACTCCAGTTACAGATATCTGACTACAGAAAATATTCCATTTGATCAACCTTTGCCAGTACTTATCAATGCTTATAACCTCACTTTGGTTTGCTGTGTTGTATGCATCCTGGCCTGGTTTCCCAAAGTAAGGGATAGGTCTTGAAGATGGGAAAGATCACACCAGGAGCTACTTCTAGCAACATAAGACCTTGATAAACTTACCTTTTTTTGTCTTTGCAGACTTTGTGGCTTTGAACCATTTTATGATGAAAGGGGAGATCAGTACATATATAAGAGAACTCTAAACTGTGAATATGACTTTGTGTCTCCATGGTGGGATGACGTGTCTCTGAATGCCAAGGATTTAGTAAGTAAAACAGAAATGAGGTGCAGAATCTTTTGCATTTTACCTATTTGGTTACTTGCTCAGTTCAGTTATTTCACTGACAGTTAAGATACAAATTATCAATTTTATTTTACTAATGAAAACAGTATCATAAAAATGCTTGTATTAGTGTTAGTGTTAAGTATTTCAGGATGCCTCAAATGAAAGCAAGTGTAGAAATTCAGAGTATTTTTTAATTAGATTTGATGATTTCCTAAGCTCAAGAAAGTGCTATTTACTGCCTTTCTGTCATCAAAACACAGATGAACAGCAACCTGCAGCAAAAAGATGTGGTTTCTGCATGCAAAGAGCTTTGGTCCAAACTGATCTCTACCATTTTGCTATAGTAAAGCTCAGAGTTTCACTTTCAAACACTGTGTAGCAAGTTTCAGATAAGGATGAAGGCAGTGGCTCTCAAAACCCATGCTGTGGGCAGTTCTGGCGTGTTTAGCTCCAGTGATTTGCTTAGAGTTACCTTTTATATGAATGCACTGAGGCCATTCCCTTGCCCCTCTGTCCGGCGACTGTTTGAAAGCTCTTTGTGAGGAAATGTCAGAGAACCTAAAGTAAATCCTCCTTTCACTCCTGGTGATGAAGTGGCAACAGAGCCCTGTGCTGTCACTGCAATTCTCTTCTTAGAGAAGAGGAAGATCTGGGAAGGAAGTCTGCATCAATGTGTCTCTGCTAAATACTGTCCTTACACTACTTTACTCTATCCTCATCCTTAAAAAGAAATGAAGTTCAGAACATGCAGAAAACCCCACAAAGTGCAGCTTGACCGGACACACTTTGCACCCAGCAGTCTGCACCATCTCCATCCCAGAGGTCTGACTACAGTGAATTCTTCCCAAAAGTTTCTAACTCTTGCATTTGTAGATATGCAGCTCTCCTGGTGACAACGGCAGAAGCAAGGGCGTAGAGAGCATTAGTTTCAGAGAGGACTACAGAAGAAATACTTACATAGTACTTTCTAGTTTGTGTTCACAAAAGGTTATGCAGTGCCTGACTGAAGTACTTGATTTCTTACATATTTACAGTGGTTACATGTTCAAGTTTGTACAGGTTCAAGTCTGTACATGGAATAAGATTAACAGTCTACTGTATTTTGTCTTTGTGATGCAGGTTAAAAAGTTGATTGTTTTAGACCCCAAGAAGCGCCTCAGTGCTCTACAAGCCTTGCAGCATCCGTGGGTCACAGGAAAAGCAGCAAATTTTGCACATATGGACAATGCACAAAAGAAGCTTCAAGAATTCAATGCCCGGCGTAAACTTAAGGCAAGTCTCTGGTTGTAGTCTCTGTTTTGGCTATGAAAGTGTGCAATAAAATTAGTAGCCTTCAGAGGCCTTGCAGACTTTCCAGGACAATTTCATATAGACATGTTAAAGCTTTTTACATAGGATATCTGATGTAGGTAGAAAAGTTAAAAATTACTTAGTCAGTATTTGCAGCCAGACAAATAAAAATGAGATTGATTAAAAGATCTGAACAAATAAAACTGCTGAGAGTATAAACATCTTGCCCCAAATCCTTTCCTTCTTTCCTACCTCCCTTCCCTCCATGTATCCTTCCATCCATCTGTCTGTCCATCCATCCAATTCTTACACCCATTGATCTGTCCTGTTTAGTACTGCGTGCTGCATGCCTGGATTGTTGACAAGGAAGAAAATAATTCTGAGTAGTGTTTTCATGGGATATGCATCCATAAATATGGGAAGCATATAGTCAACCATAGAAGCATTTGATATGTTGGCCACCTACATTTCATAAATCTGTCAATGCAAAGTACAGCCAGCATTTTAAACACCGTATACAAGGTGCTGGGCTGTGATTAACCAAACTGTGATGCCCAGACTGTGCATTTACAAATACCTGTGAAAGCAATTGTGGAATTATTTATCTGAAGGTTAGATGCTGTAAAGCAAGAGACCTGCAGTGAGAATTCCAAGTCATCAGATTGCTCCTTTACTATCTAATCTATTTATCTACCACGGGAGCAGACAGGAAAAGATATATTAGGTGTAAATAGAGCATCTAACAGACATAACTTCAGGAAACTTCCTTTTCCCCTTGTTCCTTCTTCAGTTGTTCAGGATTTGTATCTGTTTAGAAAAGACTTCCAGGGCTGCTTTAGCACATGGCTAGAGTGAGGCTGCCTTTGTAGCCCAGTGGAATAAGAGTAAAAAGCATCCTGTCTGTGAATTTTAGAACACTGTGCAAAATTAAATTCACAGAGAAATAACCCTTTTTATTTTATTCTTCTCTATTTTTTATTCTTTTTCTTCATTTTTTTTGATAAATTTTATTATGGAACTGTGACAAAGAACAAAGAAAAAGATTTTGTTGTTTGGGACAGGAGAGATACAATTCACAGTGATACTTTGCACATTTAGAACTGGCTACAGGTGTCTATTAACACTGTTTCATTCCATAAGATTTCTGTATTCTAAGGGCAGGATTGCTGTGTAATCACCAAAGATGTCATACAATCTTGTTTTATCAAAATGATTTAAAAGCAGTGAACAAAGTCATACAAGTAATGATTTATGAGTGAGCTGTTACGTTCTCTGCCCAGGAGGTCACAAAGAACAGTGTGCCCTTTCTGTACACTTGGAATAGATTCTTTACATATTTTTGCTCTTCTGATCACCAGCTGTCTAGATTATTTAGGCCAATAAAGCCTGCAAATGTATACCTCTGTGCTTAACAGCTGTTGGCTTTTTGAAAGTTTGTTTCTTCGTTGCTTTTCTGTCAAAGACTAAATGATCAAATCTCTAATAATTAGTAAGAATTAACTGGGGTTAGCTTTTACT
>VXAB01003482.1:51254-71679 GCA_013399175.1 Odontophorus gujanensis
TTAACTGGGGTTAGCTTTTACTGTGGAGTTGGTCTTTTATACTAACAAATTTATAAAAAGAACCGTAAGAGCTTAGGTATTTCATTCCTGCCCATAAAAGTAAGAACAAAGTAGAAAATCAGTTTATATATACATATATATATGTAAATATATAAAAATATATAAAAACGTAGCTGTTGTGATAATAATGTAAGAATAATACAAAATCACCCTCTCTGTCCCAATATACAACACCAGTAACAGGTTTTCTTTATGTACAAGAACACTGTTACAGAATAGTTTATAGAATCATAGAAGCACAGAATATCCTGAGTGGGAAGGGACCCAGCTGCCCCTCCCCTGACACAGCTCCATGCTGGTTAGCTTTTTCATTTACATATTGATTTTTTTTCCTTTTTGCATAAATACACCTCCAAACTATCCAGAAACACATTCTTTCTCATCTCTGTGTGCATACTCACTTCTGTGGTGCCTGAGCAAAAAGCTGGCCTGGCCAGCAATAGCTAGAGTTGTTTTATAGGTTGGAGTTTCTTCTCCTCACTTCCATACATTTGGTTTTTTGCAGGCAATAAAAGCAAGGGCTAAGATAACTGCCTTAATATGTGTCCTCATGTTTTGACATTTAATGTGCTATGAAAGCCTGTTCCCCACGTTTACTGTGTGTGTGTATGTGTAAATATGTGACTTGCTCTGAAAGTAAAGCCTTGGAAATTACAACAGGTACAATGAACACAGTAATTCTGTTTGATAGAGCAAATTCTCAGCAACAAAACAATATTTTTCAGCATACCACTATTTACTATGCATCTTCACCAGCAATGAACAAGAGCCTTCATGCCACACTCTTCAAAACCTTCACCAGTGGAGGTGACCCACTGTCACCACTGCTGAGACACACCACTGTGCTCACATCCACTGTCTGGTCTCTGTACATGTTCAGCAAGCATCAGTGAATGTCAATGAGTGCAATTTTTTTTTAATTAAAAAATTCAGTGATACACATTTGCTTTATTCACACTTCCATCTCAGACACCATTTTGTCAGATTGTTCCTCTGCTGTCATCTGCTGTCACACAGCAGCAAAATGAAACAGAATATGTGTGGGAAGGTTCAGCCTCTACTGCCATACCACCAGCATGTGCCTACGGTGTCATGGACCAACATAGTAAAACAGGAGGCATTACCTTCAGAAGAGCCCTGGTAAAACATACTAGAGAGAGAGCAACAAACACGTAAAACCGGTGGAATATGTGACTTTGTTTTTGTGATCTAATGCATCAATCTGTTTTGATAGCAGTGGTTGCAGTTTTTAGTGAGCTCTCAAGGTACTTGTCAGAGATTTTTGATGAAATTTTACCCTTCCTATACTTCATCCGTGACAGTAGTTGCTCACAATTGAGCGAACCACTGAAAGTGATTATATGAATAAGGCGTGACTGTGAATCAGGGGATATTTATCTCTGTTAAGGGATATCTTTTAAAAGTCTGGTAAAAAGACGTCACATTTCTGAGATGAATATCCAATTGTGACTTTATACACTCCATTGGAAAATGTATTTATGTCAACTGAAAATGGAGTTGCAAATATAAATTGCTGATTTTCTTTTTTTTTTTGCAATCTTGAAGCCTTTTCTCAAAATCCTGTATGAAAACAGAAAGCACAGCTGCATATTCAGATGACAGTGTTCAACCAGTGTAGCACAGTGCATACAGCTGTTTGCCATAACTTGAATTAGTGCTGCACTGCACCCTCCTCATGCCCTGGTGTCTCAGCCCAGACACTGCAGCTTACACACAAGGTTTGGTAGTTGTAAACAATGGATGCACACCTGGCCATTTGACATGGAGGAGTCACCACCAGTGACAGGACAAATTGCAAGCCGTATTGGGATGCATGCAGCCCACAGGCCACTACTAAGATGTGCCTGGCTTGGTCAGTGTTGTGATCTGGCAGTCAGAGCTGATGGTTTGTCCAGGTTCCAGGAAATTCAGTAGGATCACCCGTTTCATATCCCAAAATAAAGTGCACATCACTTTACTCACTGAGGGCTGCATCTGGAATTTCTTCATTAATGGGGAATTCATATGTCACCATCCCACAGTCTGCTACTTTGACTCTGGCTCATAGTATCATCACCAGTAATGGTACAATGAAGGAAACTGTCACCTTCAGCCTTGTATAGGAGGCATTACTTTCAGAACAGTCCTTGTGTATACGTCTGTATGAATATATGTGTGTGTATATATAAATATATGTTTATCTTACATAATCAATGACAATAAAGTAGCGTATCAATGATAATATCAATGATAATAATTACAGTGATGGAAAAGAGCTTTGTTTTTGCCATCTAACTTCAGTGCAGGAGGTCTGACATGGTTTTAAAAATAACACCATATGTGCAGCCGAAGTGAAATTTATATTCATGATGACCAACTTGGTAACCTTGTGAAAGTAGCTCTTCTAAACCACATACTTGAAGTAGCCTTCTAAATCAGACCTGCACCGTGCTGGTATCCAGATGAGGTTATGCTGAAGAACAGGCAGCATGATATTCCCAGCACCCTGATGCTGTGGCTGCTACAGCTATAATGCTGTAATAGCTATAATGCTGGCAGATTATATCCTTTAAGGAATGTTTGTTTGATCCTCTCTTTCTCAGGCTGCTGTAAAAGCTGTTGTGGCATCAACTCGTCTCGGCAGCGCGAGCAGTCACAGCACTCATGACAGCAGCAAGCCCAGCTGTACTGCATCTCCTGTCCGTGATGGCAAGCCTGAAGAAAAATCCACTCAGGAAGCAGAAGCAACTCCAGAAGAAATGTCTTAGGTCAACGTGCACCCCTGTTGCAGCTGAGATCTGTCATTTCATACACCAGCTAACGTGTCATTCAGCAGGACAGATTCGTAAGCTTGGCCTCTCTGGTTCTGCTTTGAGGTGCCAAACGCACTGCTGCTGATTCTTCCTTCAATGCATGTGACTACTTCTGACAATAATAAACTGTTCCATAAGGCATGTCGAGGAAACCATGTTATTTGCAGTAATGCTGGCAGGCAAAAATATGGGGATGAATAACTACCTACCATAGTGCATATATTTCATATACATCTACACAGTGTTTCTAGATGTTGTTTGAAACAAATGCTATTTAATTCAGTTTATGGAAGTAAGTGTCTGTATGTCATGACTTTTCTTCGAACTGCTTCTTTCCAGATTCATAATCCTGTAGTAGACAAAATGGAAGGAAATACCAAACCAGTGCTTTTAAAAATGCTGTATGAAATAATGCTTTTTACCTGTAAAATTTAAAAAGTATTTGGGGATTTATATGCAAGAAACATTCCACTGTTTCTGGGAAGAAACTGAAATATTCGTTCTACTGGGCATGAAAACGTACGTTCTGCAAGCTTCTGTTGAGAATGCCTTACTCTGAATTTTCTTGTTTATATACAACATTTTAATGACAACCAGAATTACTCAGATTCCTGCTATTTCATTCTCTAGTAAAGCATTAGCCAAACAAGTAGGCAGAGAAGTAGGGGGTTAAAGTAGATGCAGATTTTTGGAATGCTCTTGTATTTATTCGTGACTTTCTAAACTGTGCAGCTAGAAAACACTTTTCATAGGGCCTTCGGGAATAATCTGCAATTATACAAGTTTGAAATGCTTGAAGGAAGCTATTCCACAATGTAGTGATTTTGCTCTGGGGAAACACTCTGGAAGACAGTTAGTGTAATCTGTCTGCTTCCTAGGTAATTTAACATCACGAGTACCCAGTTTCCACTTGTCAGTGCAATTAGTCCTAATTTTCCTGAGAAAGGACCTCTCATGCAAAATGGTCCACAAGTGCAGATCATTCATCCACCTAGAGCTCCCGTGTCTGAAGCTACAAGCTGTGTGCATGGAGCAGCTTGCAAAGTCAGCATCAGTCTCTTCAGCTGTCTTGATCTTCCTTTGAATGTAATCAGTAGGAATTGAGAAACTACCAAGCATCAGTATTTATGACTGTTTACATTTCTTTCTTGGTTTACTTGGATAACATGGGGATTTCATGTTATTGCTATATTACTGAAGTGGCAAAAAGAACCTGATGTACAACGCTGTCATTTGTGTTTATTAAACTTTCTGATACTGATAGTGATCTACAACCCTTACACACTCAAGATTCCTCTTTTGCTGTGTTTTCATTTCAGGGTAGGCCTTGCACAACTTGCCTTGAAAAGATATACCAGCTGCTAAAAGTCACTGCTGAAACATTAAGTAGCTACATTTCCTGAAGAAGTAAAAATAAAAGGCAATAGAACATGGCAGGTGTACTGCATAAAATGTAATCTAGATTACTGTAGGAAGGAATACTCTGCTTGCACAGTAAAATGAGTGCTAGTGCACACATTGTTCTGGATATGTTTTACCCATTTTTTAAACCCACTGAGTTTGTGCAAAAAGATCTGCTAACTAAGTGTGATTAAAATTTGAAGTAGGCGTGTCTGTATTTCTGGGTGATACACTTTGAGGTGATATGGCAGTGTCAGCTTGAGGAGCAGGTGGAGCAGGCAGCTGTTAAAGTAAAGCTGAGAGGTCTGCCTGAGTTTATTGTTCTGACTGTGAGCAGGCCAACAAGACCCACTTAAAGATTCTCCCTTGAAAGAAAACTGTAGGAATAACCACTTTGAAGAAGGGGATGGGCACATCCACTTGTCTTTCCTTTACTATCTTCCTTATCTCCTACGAAGGGACACCAGAACCATTTCTCAGCCAAAGGTTTCTTCTATCTCAGTGATGGAGGCATCTGAATTCGATGAGATTTTGATAACATTTCCTCCTCCTGTGGTGATATTTGCTTCTGATCTGAGGAACTGGAACCAGTGGCACAGTCATCGCACATATGTGACTGCTTGAGTGGAAATATATTCTTCTGAAACATGTTGTAGCTGTAGTGACAAGCAGTATAGTCCTAGCTGAATCTTAAATCTGCTTATTGTTTAATTATAACATAGCATATTATAAATAGGAACCAACACCATGCAACTAGAAGCTGCTCCATGACTGCGTGATCTCAGAGGCAGCTCGGCCTGGTGTACAAAGGCTCTCAGGCTTAAAATGTTTTTGCTTCGTTGTCTTTCATTATCTTCAGTGTAAAACAATCAGAGTGTCTGTGCTGGAGGAATTACCAATATGTGGCTCAGTAAAATATTATGGATAGCATGTCAGTACTGTGCAGAAGGAACAGCAGCACTGGGGTGTGTGCACTTCCATGAGGAGAGCAACATCATGTGCATTGTTTTTGTCTAGAAAATCACACCCTGTAATTCAGACTTGGGAGTGGTGTTTTTTACCGTGTGTAAAAAACAGGAGCACACCCAGAAGAGACTGGAAGCAGGCCAGTTCCACATTTGTAGTTATAAACTAGGTAGAAAATTCATGATGTTCTTCTCTGTTGAAACTCTAAACTTCACACTTTTTAAACGTTCAGCATATCATCGGAGTTCTCCTGGTACAGACATAGCCATCCTTCTGAAGTATTTGAACTTAGCCAAACTTTTCCTCTAGATGCAGATTCTATTAGCCAATTAAAAGCTAAAATTTGAGAGCTAGACTGAATCTGGCCTCTGTTGAGCAGCCAGTGATTTCCTGCCTTTACACAGCAGGAGGGTTTTTTACAAGTTCGGAAACATTCACTCCGAAACAGTAACGGATTTTGTATGATTTTGAACACTTTGCTTATGATTCTGCTGATGGTGGATTGCACTGCATCAACCCAGTGCTGGCTTCTTAGTTGGCATTTGTCCATGGCTTTATGCGAGCTTGCTGTAAGATGCAGGCTTACCACAGTCCAACTTCTGAATGCAAAAGACCCTAAGAGCAGAAATTTGGTACAGCATGCCTCAGTCTCTGACAGTGAGTTGGTTGTTGGGCCTGTGGAAGTGTTTTGATGAACACTGCTGAGCATCTCCCTTGCAAGGATTCGTGCCTTGGTGGATAGGGTGAAATGCTGTAGAAAGCTGTATGGTGCTAGCACAGGGGGAACACAGCAACCTAAAAGGTTTTGGAAGGATGTCAAGCTGCAGAGAGCAGCCCAAGGCTGGAGGGGGCTGCAGCTCAGCAGTAGGGTCTCTCCTGCCATTCTGCTACGCTGAAGTATCCACAAAGAAGCTAGGGGACACCACCATGATTCCATCAGGAAGAGGAGTAAAGGCTCCTAGAGTTGTCAGTGTCCAGCTCAGCAGGCTGATAGCAGTATTTGCTAAGCAGCAACTACAGGAGGACTCTGGAAAATAAGCACCGATTTCCAAATGTGTGGCAGCTTCCACACAAGTCCGTAATGTGCTATTAGCAAAACTCCCATCATGCAGCTTTGTTTTTCTAATAGAAGCACATGGAAGTATGAAGTGGAGGGCCCTGCAGCTGTTCGCATAGTGCCCCATGTATCACCTGCTTCCAGGGTGACAGGCACACACAGATCTCAGCACAGTGCCCCAGCTCCTGGTTTGTGCAGAGGTTATGTGTTTTTCTTGGTGAATAACTTGGTTCTCTGTAGTTGACTTGTAACTGGCATATAGCTTATATATGCATGGTATTCAAGTAACAAAAGTATCTGCACCAGGCAGGGTGAATGGTGGGAGTTAGAGCAGTGGTAGTGATAACAGCAAGTCCTGGAACTACCAAAGGTAACCCAAAAGACAACCCAGAACTTCCTTAAAGCTACTTCACAGTACAGTGATAGCTCAGAAAATGCCCTTTCCTCACTTTCAGAATCATTCTACTTAGAACATGCAACCACAGTGAGGTAAAGTAATTCTGCTTTTGTATAAAGAAACTTGGTTTCTCTAATAAGCATAATGCATAATACAGCATTGTATAGAACAAAAATCATCAGCTGTACTAGAAAATAAGAAAAATGTGATAAGGAATTTAGAGAAGAGAAATGGGAATGAAATAGTCTAGAATTCAAGGATGTTGATTTCAGGACATGTATAAATTTCTATGGACAAGATTGTAGATTCTCCACATAACCAAAATTTGGCCAGAGTAATTCAGTGAATATTGCTGGAGGGTCAGTACAAGCTTGAGTATAAGCTCTTGTGCCGTGAGTCCTCTAGCGTAAGGATGTGACAATGTTCACTTATATGACTGAAAATCTGGTAAAGGCAACAAAAGCAAACAACTCCATTGGATGCTCTTCGTCCCCATTAGCCTGGAACACAAAACAAAAGCATATTACTGGAAGACATGTTGTGGAGATAGGTGTAGTACAGAAACAAAAATTAGAAGATAGAGTGCCCCAATTCTGAACTTAACAATGCAGTTAACTTTATGGACATAAGGATGACTGTATTAAAGTACCCATGCACATTTAAATTTATTGAAAGAGAGAGGTAGAGTCTGAGAGTCTGTGAGAGCCAGAACTGCTGCAGTAACCTTTTGAGCCTTCTGCTGTTTGCCAGCATTACTCAGCTGGAGCTGAAACCTTAGTGTTTCACATTCCTGTTCACATGGATCACATCTGGATGAAATTCAGTGTTGGGGGCATTAAATGAGTACAGTGGAACAACTTTCCCAACTCTGGCCCCTTCCTACCAAGACACAGCTGGAAAGGAGCACTGCTGTGCCCTCTTCCCTTCACATGCTGCAGACGTGGCTGGACCAGGCTGACAACACCAGCACAGCACTGAGAGGTGGTGAGAGCTGCCACAGTGTGTTTGGAGAAGGAGATGAGTCCAACCCTTAATCTGTATGCCAGGAAGATGTTTATTGGCTAAGGAGCATTAAGCACCATGTGTTTGCTCCCATTAAGTGCTGTAGAGGCACTCCCATAATGGAAAATAGCAGCTGCTTTTTTGTTTGTTTGTTTGCCTGAGGGATTGCAGCATTGTATGATAGTACACAGAGAGCAAAGCTGTGGATTTCCACGTGGAGCTCCAGCTCCAAGAACAGCTGCCAGCACATGCTGAAGGCCAGCAGCCTGCTGTTCTCCTGCTTGGTGCCCCATCCTGCGTCCTGGCCGCAGCCCAAGGACTGCCATTTGCTGGATGGGAGGAGCCACCCCACACCTGGCAGGCTCCAGGTGCTCTGACAGACCTGCATTGCCTTGGGGTGCTGAGGGGCTTGCACTTCCTCCTTATGCTGATTTTGCTCCAAAAGTCTGGGTATTAGTACTCCAGTGTAATGTATTGCCCACAGGAGTGTTCTTGTCACTAGTTAGTGCCAAGGGGGGTATGGATGGGGTATTATCTCCTTTTATCCCTGTTTCCTAGAATCACACGGTTTTCTGGCACCTTCCATTTCCTTTCTCAAGAGCATGTAGCTGGGTGACAGAAGTAGCACAAAGTTGTGCAACAAATGCCAGAACCAGTGCCTTGTGTTAGTCTTAAATGGAAAAGAAAGGCACCTGGGCTGCCTCAGGTACTTGGGCTGTGCCAGTGTAGGGCATGAACGGCTTAGAGTGTGGTGAAGTGAGAAAAGTACCATGTAAGTCCTGCTCCTCAGCATCAGGGGCTGCTATGTCAACTGTGTCATCTTCTTTCTGTAAAGAAGATGTGAGTTCAGTCAACCCAAAGGGACACCGGGCTCAGGGACCCTGAAAAATGTCATGTGTGCTATGTACGACCAAAGATCTTAATATCAGGTACTTAATACCAGCTGATATAATAGTAGTCTTATTTTTGCCATATTGCCACTTAGAGCACCTAGGCAGAAGGTGCAGCAAAGTCTGTTCATCACATTTGGTCCCTGTTGTTGTCTGGAGCTGTGAGCAATTATCTGCTTTATAATACTGTGGGATCAATCATTGCACCTACATAGCTATATGTGGGGAAAGTCAGTCAAATAGAAAAAATTAGTGTAGTCCTTATCCCTGTGCTGGGCAGGTCTGAGATGGTGCTCCTAAATGAAATCATTGTCTATTAGACTTCAGGCAGTTTTTCTAGACAAGATGAGCCCTTAGGTGTGTTTTTATAGCTGTGAATGGCATGGGATCTCCTCCAGAGACAATGTTCTCCAGCTGCCACTGAGCCATATCTATTTGTCCACAGAACTATACATTATCACACCAGCCCTTAATATCATCTGCCATACCCTTTAGATCTACTGCTGCTGTGTTAATCTAAGAAATTTAAATTAATTGTGCACAAAGCCAGCCACATCTCTTTGACACTGCACCCCCTAGGAAAGCTGTTTTCATCCTCTTTCAAAGCAATAGAGCTGAGCACATCAGCTGTGACAAGGTGATGCAGTTATCATCCTGCACAGGGAATTCTGCCTCTTTCTCCTGGGCAGGTCAGATCCAGATTTTACTAATATAAAGTGATCAACTTCCCAGTTTCAGCCATATTTACCTAGCAAAACTGGATATATGAAGAGTGAAGTGCAAAAGTCCATGGCTGTTGAAGTGCTGTCTATCTGAGACATTGCTATTAAGGTCCATCTTCCACTTGTGTTTGATGTTAACTGAAATGACTTCAGCCCATTTAAATCAATTGGCCTTGTCACAGCAGTAAAGGCAATTGTGGGATAGCATCTTTGCAGATTGATGCAGAGTGTTTACAGACATAAAACCACAAAATCATCCAAACATTAGCTGAAAGAAGTTGTCTAGTACTACGAGAAACTGTAAGTCCCATACCTGCAGGAAACAGAGTATCTAGGACAAACAAAACCCAAAACTCGTAGCATAATTTTGTTACTTACAAATGCTAACTTTACATAAACAAGTTCAACAACGACCACAGTTCTCTAAACACTGCCAAGCAATAAACTCCTGCAGCAGGAACATCAGAGGATTTTGCTACAGTGCATACCAAATACAGCTCCTCCTCAGCTTTCTCCAAAAAACAAAAAAGGGGAAAACTGTCTCTAAGTCCTTTTTCCAGGGTCTCAGGTTCCCATGTTCCTATTCCTTTTTCAGCCCTCACAATCAGCCATGCTTATTAGAGTTGAGCAAATAAATCACCTAGGTGGGAAATTCTCACCACTGACTACACTGTTCATTAATTAGAAACCAGAGCTGTTCTGTGCATACTATTTAGGCATCTCCCAGACTTTTCCCTGGCTTGCTATGGATGTGTCTTCCTCAGAGCTGTGTTGTTACTCCAAAAGCCTGCAGTGTTTTTTAATGCGGGCAACTTTACTGAGAAACATTAATGAAAGCAAGCAGAATGGACATTTTTAGAAAATATTTATTTCTGGAGCACTGTCCTCCCAGGAACAGGGGAATAGCGGCGCCCAGGGAATGCAATGGGTACTGCAGAGGGTCCCAGGTGGGCACTGCCACCATACTGCCCTGACCAAAGAGGTCAGCACCTCGATCACTGTGCTCAGAGCTTCACCAGCCTGGCTGCAGGATGACTGCAAAGCATGAGAGCTTTTACTGAGAGTTGTCCCAAACAAGAGCCTGCTGCTGTGAGCAAACCTCAGCTGTGGGTTGGTTCCATTACACACAACAGGAACCATTTCCTTATTCACACCACACGTTCCTCATGAGAAATCATACTAGTGCTCCTGATTAAAGAGCAGAAATTTCATTAAATATCTCAAAGGGGACTTTCTTCTTTCTCTCCTTTTCTTTTGGCAGAAGAAACAGTGTTAAGAAATCTATGCCAGTGAGAAAGTGAACTCTGAAGCAACTAGAAGAAAGATGGGAATGGGGACGGTCCTTAGGACTAAGATAAATAGGACAGTCTTTAAGAATAACAAGGGTGGCTGAGTCAGCCTGGGGGTAGGAGCAGAGGGAAGAGACTTCCTTACTGTGCTGGATGACCTTGCAAGCCAAGGAGGCATTGAAAATAGTGTGGTTGTCTTCTGCAGACCCCTGCAAAGGAGCTCTTAGCCACGTCACTTATTGACTGAAGCTGTTGTTTTCCTGAGGGGACACAGTATGTGAGGGGCTAGTGCCTGGTGTGGGAAGCTATGTGCTTCTGCCAATTCAAGCTGCACAGGTAGGGGACATGATGCTGTTTCTAAGACAAACAGACTAACAGTGCTTTTGTCTTGTCACACTGAGTATTTTATGAGCCTGTTGCAGAAATTCATTGGTATCAGAGCAATGGTGGCTGGATTCCTAATAATATTGGAAAGTGTCATCTAGGTATTGACTTTCTCAAATCAGCCCCATGTCCTGCATTCCTGACTCCTGCTTTCACTACTTTATGTCTAAGAACATCAGTACTGGCAGCACTGTACTCGTATAAGTGACTAAACAGAAGTTCACTGACTCCTTGTTTGATGGTGCACATTTACTTCACACTAAGCCTGTTTGTGTAGTAACTTCCTGCTACTCTGTAATGAACCAGAGAGAACCTGGGTATTTTTGTTGTATAAACGTGTTGTATTTGGGACCAATATACCTTCTTGTGTGCTTGTGTGGAAATGCCAATAGGACATGAGAATGTGCTTGTGTGATGGGAAGTCTGTTCTTAATAAGTGGCTTGCATGACTGATCTGAAGCTAAATAAACTAATTCATCTAGAAATGCCTACATCTTTTATTTGCTCATAGCTAATGTCCAGCTGAGCAAGGGATGGTAGTCACCATTATAGTAAGATGAAATTGTGTGCCTAGCAGAGCTGTAAATTAATTCCAACTTAGTAAGTCTGTTATTAGAGGTGAAATACAGAAGAGGGAGACTGGAATAAAGTTTGGAAGGTCTCTCCCTGTGCCCTGGGAAGGGCTGTGTGAAGTAGATACTCACCTGTTCTGAAAGACCTCCAGCAACCAAACATTGCTGCTTCCTTGTGCAATCTACCAAACTGTTTTTCCGTTCTTAGTGCCAGTAAGTATTTTTTAACAGTTCTTGTGTCACTTTGTTGCAGTTGGCAGCCTGCCCATCACGGAGATCTGTTTCCTGCAACCATTTCTTATGAGTCCGAATGCCATCAGAATGCTGCTTGGCTAAGCGTTCTCTCAGCAAGTCCTTCCCCATGGGTAGTGTGCCCCGTGTTGTTGACTGCTTTTGGATTTTTCTGCCTCTAATTAGTTCCTCTCTGTCTCGATCTATATAGTTAAAAGTCACAGCTGTGAGTGGTACCTGAGTGTCGGCCTTGCAAGAATGAGCTGCTGGAAGGATTACTTTCTGTTACACTCTTTGCTTTGGGTCACAGCTGCCAGCTTCTCTCCCGCAGAACAGCTGCTTGGTCACTTTTTTGTCCTGGTGATGCTTTATTTTTTTTGCCTGCTCACCTGCAACTCCTTTGAGACAAGGAGGTGATGGAGTTCAGCACTGATGGCAGTGCCCACTGAAGCTCCTTGCTTAATCCTGTGTGTAAGAGATACTGGTTTGTAGGAGCGTACTTCATGCTGCACTGAAGAGGCATGCCCTGATTACTTCTTTCTCCAAATCTTGTGAAGTTCAAAATCCTGTTGAGATATAGGGGAGTTGGGGTAGGGTTGCAAAGTACTCCTGCTTGCAACTGCTCAGATGCACGCCTATAAGCACTGTCCTGTATCCCCAGTGAGCTGACAGCTTGAATTAATGCACCAACTTGCCAGCCTCAATGCAGTGTGATTAGAATCCAAATTCAAGGCAGTGCTCTTATTGTAACCCTTAGCAGACTCAGCATTGTGCTTTGCTATCCTGCACTTCAGGCTCATAACCATCCAAGGCACTGTGTCTGGGTTGGAAAGCACAGACAAGGTGCTGTGCAGTAGCACTGAGTCACCAGCACAGCTCAGTGTGGTCTGGAAGGGACAGAATGTATCTCAAACTTTAAGTTCTGGTCTAGGACTTCAGGATATGTCCTTTCTTATAGAACATTTCATCTTTAGCATGGATTTTATTATTCATCTCTCCAGGCATGTCCAACCTGTCTCCCACAAGATGCAGGTGGCCCGGCACAGCTCTCAGTGCACCACTGCCACCACTGAGCACCAGCTGAACATCAGTGCACTGTTAGCTCCATCTGGGCTGAAACCAGGACACCAGGAGGGCACAGTGCAGTGCTAACTCAAGTTATGGCTAATTACTGTATGCATTTTGTTAACTGGGCTAAACAAAGTCTTGTGAGCAGTGAAAAATATGTAGATGTGCTTTCTGCTCTGGCAAAGGAATTTGAGAATAGGTTTCAAGATAGCAAAAAAAAATCATCAAGTTTTTGGTTTATTTGCAACCCCATTTTCAGTCAACATAAACACATTACCTGCAAATTTCCTAATGGAGTGTATGGAGCAATCCAAATCCAAAATGAGATCATGCCCCTTTACCAGACTTCCCTAAGATCTCTCTTACTAAAGGGAGATATCCTTCACTTCACCATCACACCAGATTCATGTCATCACTTGTGGCAGTTCACACATTTGTGAGCAACTGTTGTCAAAGATGAAGTACAGGAAGAGCAGCATCTCATCAAAAGGCTCTGACCAGCACCTTGAGAGCTCACTGAGAACTGCAACCTCTGCCACTGAACTACAGTGATGTGTCAGTTTCACAAAAACAACACCACATATTCCACTGGTTTTGTTTTTGTTGCCCTCTTTTTTTATTTTTAATTAAAAAATAATAATTATGTCGCTTATGTACCTTAACAACATATATTTTAAGGGCTGCTCTGAAAGTAGTGCCTCCTATTCAACGACGTTGGCTCACATCAGAGGCAGACTTTGGTGGTACAGCAGCATGGGTGGAACCTTCCCACCAATATCACACTGCATGCTGTTGCCATGTGACAGATGGCAGCAGAGGGGCACTCTGACACAATGGCTGCTGAGATGACATGTGGATGAAACAAAGGAACGGAACTGAATTCCTCCACTCAGAAAAAATGGCACCCACTGCAATTTAATGCCTGCTGAATGCTTATGGAAACCAAGCAGTGAATGTGAGCACACTGATGTGGTGCATTTCAGCAGCAATTACAGCGGGTCACCTCCTACAGACAGTTTTATGTGCCACATGCAGGCTCTTCTTGTTGATGGCTGGCAAAAATGCATTGCTAATGGCAGTGACTATGTTGAAAAAGAGTGTTTTTTAGCTTGCAACTCACTCCACTAGCATTACTGTGCTCTTCCTATTGGCTATAGTTTCCACGTAAATAAATACGAAGCACTACTTTTGGATGAACTTTGGAGATGCAGCCCTAAACAATTCCTCTTCACTCAGTGCAGTGCAGGCAAGCCAAAAGGTTGGACACCCACAGTACAGGTATTTCTTTGTTTGTTTAAATTCTAATTAAATGCACATCAAAATCAACGTTCTAGCATGTAACCCTATATCCTTACCTACATGCCTTCTGGAAGGTGCTAAATGCAAGTGTTCAGGTTGAACTCAATGTTAGTTACCCTCTAACACATTTAAGAAACAGTTTTATTAACCACCAAAATTAAGACAAAGTTCTTCCACGGCAGATGGAGTCATTACAAAATGTTTAAAATATAAGCTTTGAGAGAATTTTATCAGTGTACTTTTCAAGACATTTTAATTTTGCAGTGATCCAAGTCTGATCTGTGCATCTTTCCAGGTTAAATCATGACTCTAAATAAAGATGCATGTTTTTGCTTTTAAATATATGGAGATTGATAGCATTAGAGACATCACCACACAGCTGAAGATGACATACATCATTAGGCATCACTCCCCCAGCATAGCTGAATACTACACCGCCTGCACAGGTGTTGAAAAAGCCACACCATGAGTCTGCTAGCATTCATGTTTTAATTTATTCTGTAATTGCATTCAAAATATAAACACAAATATCTTATGCACTTAACACAGTCATTCAAACCACTGTTAAGCCAGACTGACTTTCATTTTCTAAACATAGGCCTAACTCGACTGGGTTCAACAGAACTATTGCTACTTTTCCAGCAAGGGACCTGCAAAACAGTTCCAGTTGTTTATGATCACTAGAGGAATACACTGTTTTCACACTGTGATCCCTTAAAAGCATAGCAAGATAATAAAATCTGTGGTCAGGGCTTGTGCTGTTCCCAGAGTACCTGGCTGAGGTACTGCTCCACGTTCCAGCAGTGAGAGCAGCACTGTGGGCTGCACCAACATTGCACTTAGCCCAACGTCTGTCTACTGTACAAACAAAACAAGCAGCACATCTACGAAGAAACTTCAGTGCTGGCAGCTTTAGATGACACATAAAAACTAAACATAATGATTGTCTTATCTTTAGCCACCTTTCCCATCCACACATCCCCTGTTAAAATGCCAGACTTAAACAATGATTTTGCCTGAACCCCTGAATAGGTGTTTTTTTTCTTTTTAATTACTTGCCATATAAAAATAACGTTGCTATGTCTATATACATTCTATTTGCCTAGCAAAAACTGGCACCCACTGCCATTTCTTCTTGGGCACCTCATTCAGAAGCTGATTTCAGGTGATGCTCCTGCTGAAATACTGAGCTCAAGTACTGCAGGCAGCACACACCTCTTCCCAACAGCAGAAACACTGGCAAACATCACAGACCTGCATAAATTCTGTTGCTGTTCTCATGACAACAAACTATACAAATTAATTTACTTTGCCTTCCACTATTTCCTAACAAGCACAGTATGTGCTCCTGTGCTCAAATCCCTTCCCACTTTGTACTGTCCTGCTCCATCCAGACTGCTCACTGACTTAGAAGGAAAGCAACGCCATGGTAGGGAAAAGAAATTCTTCTGATCTGATTGGTACTTGATACTGGATTTCCTGGTTCTGAATGTACTCTGGTTAGAGAGCAGCTCTGCCTCAATACCTCACACCCCTCTCAATCCCCAGCTATAAGAAAGCTCTGACTTCAAATATAACACTTGGTGAAACTGGACACCTTTCTTACAGCTCTGTATTACTCTATAGCTCAGCTGCTTCAAATGATCAGCAAAGCTATCAGCAATGCATCACTTCAGTAGTGTCATCAGCACACTTTGTACATTTTAAACTAGAAAAATTTTTATAAGGAAGAAAATACCCAAAAAATAAATCCTAAAGGTTTGCTGGCACCTTCTATGTATTTTCCTCATCTGAAAACTGAATTGTATTACGCTGACATAAAAAGATCCGGCTTTGGTCTCCGCCTCCTGTAGTCTCTGTTGCTATTCACTTGACTGTTCAGGCTCATTGTCAGAAGCAACAGACAACATCTGATAAAACACACAAAGCCAGTTTAATCGGTGTTTAAAGAACAGATTATAATGCATCATAATGGAAAATAAAAGGTTCGCTTGGCTTTCAGGTATTTGCCCTCATTCACTGCTTCTTTCCATCCTTTGGCCCCTAACTGAAAACAACTCTGTTGATAAAAAAGAAACAAGCATGGAAAAATGTATATTAAAAAACATTATCATACTTGAAATATGCCAAGGATTTTCTTGTAAGTCTTTCTCTGTGCTTCATCTTCATCTTAGGTCATCTCACTTCATACAAATAAGGCTGGATAACTCTAGAGACACAAGAGTCCTTAAACTGGGCATATGAACAAGGACCTTGTGATCTTTTCTACAGCATCTAGCACTCTGCAAACATCACCCCCGTGTCTACAAGTGTCTCGAGCCCCTTTTGACCTGCTTCTCCAGCAGTGAAGTGCCTCTGTAGGTTTAAACTGAGCTCTTTGTGAAGAAATTGAGCATTATGTAGCTGTAACACAACCCCTCAATTAGTCACAGAAGCCTTAAAAAAAAAAAGGACAATGAATATCCAGATTAATGACTATCTATGTAGCCTGTGTAATTAGGAAGAACAAATAAGGAGCATCTCACACAAGTTTCTCTGTAATCCTGTCAGCACACATCTCACACTGCAGTATTCCTAGGGCTTTCTTACTTGCTTCCAGATCAGTACCACTAGAAAGCAGCACACTTTAGCACACAGGGAAAAGTGATTCCTCATGTGGTAGAAGATCACTCTCTGAACTTCCAGGGTGTGAGGTAAACAAGGAAGACAGGAAAGATGGGAAGAGTAACCAAGGAGTTTAAAAGGAACTGCAGAATACGCAAAAGCCAACAGTGAGATTTTGTATCTGTTAAGACAACAAAGGCTGTTTCCTGTCATTATGTTTAAGCATATTAAACAATGCTGTATACCTTAACACATGAAGCAAATTTGAAGAACCCTTACAACCTGGTCTCTTTTTTTTCCTCTACATCTCTGAGCAATGAGAAAGAAAAGTCCTTACTACTCAGAATTCAGCTACAGTGGCTAATGCCCAAAGAGCCAATTATTTCAGAGGAACATCTTCCACACAAATGCACTTTCCTGAGACCCCACTACCACAACTGTATGAACACAACTGGCACCAAAACACTGGGGCTACAAGGTACCTTCCCACACTACTGCTCAGCTACACTTGCACTGGTAAAGCACAGGGAAAATTCCAGTCTCACCCGAGCAACAGATGCATACCAATATTGAATGCTGAGTATCAGGTTTTAAAGAGAATTAAGGACCCAGCAGCACAGACAGTGGGCATCTGCAAGTCCCCACACCTATCAGCATCACTAGGTAGTTAAATATTGTGAAAAACGTGACCCTCCACCCTCCTGTGGCTCCGAGCAACTCCGCTGCTTGTATTTTGACATTGTCAGCCATATTTTAAGATGCTTAGACCACTTATAGCAAATTTCAATAGAAAACTCTATGGTGCTGTACCATCATGTTGGTAGTCTGTGCTGCTGTGGTCAACCAAAGCATATGCCTAAGCAACTTAGTGGTACTGTCTACAGTTCCAGTAACTGTAGGGTTTTCAGATAAGGAAGACAAAAACTAAGCTAGAAAACACAACTCCACGCAAAACTTTGTAATAACTATTTAGAAGTGCAAATTACTAAACACAGAAGGTTTGCTATTTTGACAATTACATGTGTGATTAAAAGTTCACTGAAAACTATGGAAAGACATCTGATGACTTAAATGGGTCACTGGATCACCTGTAAGGGCATTTCTCCATCTACTCACTGAGGATGTTATGTACAACAGTTATCAAGCTACAGTTAAAACATCAAAGAAATGCCCATAACGAGTACTTAATTTGCTAACATTAGTGAATAGCTCTGTTAGGAATGATCATCTCAACGATAAAACAAAGCAAATTTATAACATAGAAATTAAAGATGCTCTGGTACAAACTATATAAATTAAAAACATAAGAATAAATGTAAATATATATATATTGCAAATATTTCATCGCCTGTGAGCTGCTGTCTGTACAGCAACCTGCACTCACAAAATCCCGAGCACTCCATTCTCAGCACTGTTGCTGAAAGCCATGTTTCTGATCCACTTTTCCAGTTCACATTCACATTTTCTGTTTTCCACCCAATAAAGCAAGAAATTTACAGGTTCAGACTACTTCTCACAAAGTTGCAGCGTGCTGAGCAGGAAACAAGATCTTGTGCTGTGAAGTAGGAATGTATTCTAAGTATCACATCAAAGTTGTCTGGATCCCACTACAAAAAGGTTCAGGTATCATTCAGGAAAAATGTTATTCACCTTCGAGCTCAGTAGTTAACTTATGTTAAGCTAATCAATATAATTTGATTGCAAGAAGTGCACAGGCTTCTAAGTCACTTTTTGTCTATGACTTCAGTGCCTTTTTGAGGTCAGAGTAGAAATTGGCCAGGGTACTAGCCATGGCAGTGTCAACTGCAGACTGTGGCAGCATCCCTCGCAGTTCAGTCTGAATATAACCTGTCAAAAGGCTGTGGCTAGGACAGTCCTTAAGAGGGACGCAGAACCAGCCACAAGGGTGATTGAATCCACGGACAAAATTAGGTCTCACCTCTCCGTAGTTAAGGCTTACACCTGTCACAGAAAATAAACATAAAAAGGGAAAAAGAATTTGAGAGAGATGAAAAAAAATAAAGAGAAAGTATATTTAATATAAAGAAGTTAACATTTGGAGAGTTCAGTAGTACTGACAGAAACACTCAAGTTTTTGGGTGCTTTCATGCCTGAAAGCTGTCTGCTCTACATTCAAATTCCTTCACAGATCTTCGCAAGCAGAAATCAGTGTTAAAGACATCCCTTCCACTTCCTAGCAAGCTTCTTACTCTAATCCCTTTGATGCATGAGCTGAGACAAAGCACACAACTCGCCTTTATGGTCCCACAGTCAACACAGATGAGTCCTGGCACAGAGATGACTTATGGGTAAGGCTTTAAGACTTAAGGTTTAAGACTTATATACTTCTTTAAGTACTTTAATTCTTAAGTACTTTAAGAACTTTCAAACACCTCTGAAACACGTGTTGGAGACCACCTTATATCACTTTTGAATGCTCAGTGATGAACCATTATTAATTCAAATCAAATGTTATGCCAAGCAGCTGCTAAGAATTAAGCAGAGGTGAGTGGTGCCTTACCACAAGATAGAAGCCCATCTTCATAGCTTGTAGTGTAAGAGAAATCAACAAACTCTCTTGGTGCTATGATGTTCCAGAGCTGTCCAGCAGTGGTGTAGCGCATCACACAGCAGTTCTTGTTAAATGAAAGAATGAGAGAAACAAAACACAAGTATCTTAGTATAATAAATGACACTTTATTCATACTTGTCAGCAGCTAGCCTTTTCCATAGAGAAGGCCGCTTCTGTCAACTACACGCTCTCCAGTCAGCTTCAGAAAAGAATGAAAGATGGTGCTGCTTTCAGTCTAAGCATTGAAGTTTGTCAGGACTTGCCACCTGCAGCTGCAGAAACTGAGAATATATAGCACCTTTAAACCTGACTACTGATTAAAACTACAGAACCGTAAGTCACACCTAGAAACTGAGAGCCACGTAGCTTTTATATGGCTTTCCCACTACCTAGAAAGTCTAAAACGACCATGAATTAATTGCAAGAGGTCACTCAGCAGCTAGAAGGCCTCACGTGAGGTTACCCACAGCACGTATACACACCATCCACGCAGGTAAACATGCATGGAAGAAAACAGGCAGATAAACATCAGTACTTACTGGAACAACTGCTATTCTGCAGTATTAGATTCACATGAGTCTACATGCACTTTCCTTAAGAATCTAAACAAGTCTTCACCTCTTCAAATGTTTCCACGATGTCCAGTGTAGTCATTAAGCTGTCCCAGTCAAGCCTATAAGGTCCAGGACGAATGTGATCCACTATTCTGTTAGTAACATCTTCCACCACTCCCTGAGCTTTGTAGCTAGAGAAACACAAGTTTATATTCAAAAGAAAGAAAATTTTATTATGTATTTCATTAGTCTTCAACAGCATATTTACTATCATACCTTGGCATCTGAATAAGAGTCAGTGGATAATTGCATTGGAAAGATAATACAGGAAAGATTTGAGTGCGCATCTGTTCTTTTATGCAAAAAGTTTTATGCTGAAAGCAATATCATTACACTATAATCTGCATTTCTTAAACTGCACATCAGAACAATCATCACGTTTCATCTAACATGACGTTTTGCTGCTTTTGCAAGAGGAGCAAAGGAGTCCAACAGGGAAAAGTGGAACTAAAAACGAAAAAAAAAAAAAAAAACCAACACCAAA